>JAJHSJ010000788.1:0-32998 GCA_021015155.1 Magnolia officinalis
GGTAGATTCTTTATGAAGGAACTGTACTGATATGTGGATTAAGATATGAGGACTGGCATCACTTCACATTGCATTTGCATTGGCTGCATGAGCTTACATTGCATCGCCTTGGCATGACGCCCAGTACTCATTGCATTATTTAGCCTTGGTATGACTTCCTGCATTTATTGTTCTACCTTGGTATAGTTTCTTGCATTCATGGCAGCCTTGGTAAGGCTGGTGGTTTTGGTTTTGATCATGCTTCCTTTCTGTATCTCCTATTATTCTTCTGCGCACCATTGTCACACACTTACACCACCCTCTAAGTTTTCTATAAGCTTATGCACAATTAATGCGTGCAGGAGATCCTAGGTCGGTGTCTTAGCAGCGGAGCTGGGATCGGAGTGCGAGCCGAGGACCCAGAGTGCAGATCTTCTTCTCTTCTTCTTCTTGTTATCAGATGTATTTCCTTTCTACGATTGTATCTTAAAGCTCAAATTTATAGCAAGATTTTGTGATGTGATCCTTGGTTATTTATTTCTGAGATGTACTTGTTGATCTTGGGTATGCTCATGTTGAAATGGTTATATAATTATATATAATAAAATAAATCCTCCTTGTAGGATCCCAAGATCGGACTGCCTCAGGAGCCGAGAATGGGATACTACGGAGGATGTTCTGGCCAGAACCGGCTATCGAGTTCCTTGTGAGTCCGGTCACCGAGTCTGGGGCGTGACAGGATTGGTGAGTTTTTTCATTCGTGTGTAGGTATGCATTTTATTTCTTAGGCAGATAGGGCATCAGAGGTGTGAGTGAAATGGCGGTAAAGACCGCTCTAGTTGAAGAAGGAATATGCCAATATGTCCTAAAGGGGGGTGAATAGGACTTTTTAAAGTTTTTATGATTTATTTAAAAATCCTACTTCACTAATCCTGTGATGATGCAATTATCAGGATTACTCAAATGTAACTCTACTAGCTTCTAAGCCCAGTAGAGGATCCAATCACAAACTATTTTAGAAGTAAACAGTATGCAAGCTAGCTTATGATGGATATGACTGTGTAGGTGTGTGTGGTGTGATCAAATGTTCAGATATGGAAGTATTAAAGCAAATCACACAATCATAAGAATAACAATTCAAACACAGTCATTTTTATAATGGTTCGACAATAAGTCTACTCCACTCCCGGTAACCGCACTCAACCCTTGAGTGTACCGGATTTCACTAAGGAGGTTTCATAGCGGTTCACCTCAAACCTAAGATTTTAAATCAGGTTCACCTTCAACCTTTACAACCTACACTGAGGCTGACTGTTTATGCTCTTACGAGCAAGGGTCAACACAACGCACCCACTTTTAGGCACACTGGCCAAGGATATTCCACAAAACCCTACTGGAGGTTTCTACACGGTTGACCTCAAACCCGAAGTTTCACACGGTTCACCTCAAACCCAGAGTTTTACAGGTTCACTCCTAACCAGATGTTTATACTCTCCACAGAGCTCGGGTCCACACAACGCACCGCCACGTACACTCCCGCCAGAGGCCTCTTGAGGACTTCAAAGGGTGAGAACCACTTAAGACCCAATCCTAGACAGGAATGATCACAAGTGTCCTCTTGAACTCTGGATACTTACAAATAAGCTGATGAGTCCCGTTTAGCACAATGTCGAAGATCTCCTCCTCCTTGTTGACGAAGAGTCTTCTGCTCCCTTGATCTGCAACACAAAATAATATACCAATACTTGGCTTCGGGTTGGGTCAAGGTCAAGATGAAATCCTACTCTCAAAATATTTTCCTATTAGGAAGATAGAGCGACTCCAATCTTATGCATTCAAGGCATCCCAGCTTAATGATTTGCCATTAAGGTAGTAGCCGGAGGATCATTGAATGCGGAAGTTCATTCCCCAATGCACTCTATTGAATGTCAATGATGAGGGTGGATTGGAGGATGAACTCCCTTGAGAGAAAGGGCTTTGGATATAAGATATAAGTTGAAACACACAAAAGCTCTCTCTACTTTCTCTCACAGCAACAAAAGACAAGTCCTCTATATATAGGCAAAAAGTTCCAACGGATATAAAACGGTCACATTTATGACAGAGTTTGATATCATCGAGCAGGTTCGATATCATCGAGCGTATACTCTCGATAGCATCGATGGTCTGCTCAATGACTCGAACTCAATGTCATACGCTTTTGAAACTTTTTGAAACTTTTTGCCAATTGGTCGATGAATCGAAACTATTGTCAATGTCATCGGATTTCGAACTCCGATTTCATCAATGACAGGTTCGATCCGTCGACACTTGAAAAATGAGAGAGACTTGACTTTGAAATATTTCAGGATTTCATGAATGATCGAGGAACCATCGAGATCATCGGAATTTGAATATCAATGATATCGAGATCAGAGTCGAGGCATCGATAAATCCAGCGGATTTGTCTTTTAGCTTGCTAGACGGTTTATGACCTAGTTTGATGCAATCGACCTGGTGCCGATATCATCGATATTTGAATATCGATTCTATCGAAGGGCCCCCGATCATAGTTAAAAACAACCTGAAATATCTGCTGTAAGATATGCGCGCCCATGATCGATATCATTGATGGACTTCCGATATTATCGATATTTGATTTCAGATCATATCGAAAGAGCATTGACATATCGAAGGAATTTGAGATTTTCATTAAAAAACAGGAGCACCGAAAATCTACCTGTCGATCTTATCGAGCCACTTTCGATGGGCTCGAGATTTGTATATCGATGATATCGATAGGGGAATCGATATATCGATAATCAGTCCAGATGAGTATTTAGTTGCTGGACATTTTAAGTTCTTATATCGATGATATCGATAGGTGAATCGATACATCGATAAATCCGTCCAGATGAATATTTAGTTGCTGGACACTTTTGGTCCTCACATCGATAATATCGTTAAGGTATCGAGAACATCGACAAAGCAGGTCGATCATATCGAGGGTGTTTCGATAAAATCGACAAGGCGAGAAAAACTTAGAAATTTTTCTATTTTGAAAAAAGTTTTCTCACTTTAAAACCCTATGATTTCTAACTTGTTTTTAACGGTTTTATTCACCTGGTGTTTTGGGTTATGGGATGTGAGGCTTTAGGTTTACCTGTGGCGAGCTTGCACACATCCGGTTGAGGCAGACACTTGAATTGATCTTCCTATCAGACTCTGTAGACAATCTGACTCAACACTCATGTAACTTGACAAACCAGGGCACTTTTAGCGAGTGCTTGCATTACTTGTATTGCCTTCTCTTGTGATTGATGATTGATATATATATATATATATATATATATATATATATATATATAGAAGATGTTTATGCATTTTCGTTGTTCTGGTTTTGGCAATTTCTAGGACGAAATTTCTTTATTGGTGGGGAGGATTGTAAGACCCGACCCGAGTTCTTATGTGTGCATGTGTGTATGTAAGTATGCATATCATTTCTCTTGAAACCCGTGGTCTCACCGGTCGAATCCCTGCGACCTGCGACCCTCGAGTAGTGTTTGCGGTCATCCTTAAGTCCGGTCATGTCGATCCACCTCGGATCAACTCGAGACCTATGCCATCTCGTTCGCATCGTGGTTGCGGTTCCAACGACGCGTCTTGTGCGTCCATCCGACATATAGATCAAAATTTGTGTACATTTTATTGTATGACCCTTAATCATGTGGCCCACTTGGGTAGAATGCATGTGGACCACCACCCTTGGCACAAGTTTCAAGGCACACTACACACACCACACAAAAGTTCCATAACTAACACAACCCAACCACACACACTACACAAAACCTAGCCTAACCTACAAACATTATTTTCTCTTCCCATAGGCTATCATTGCCTTTCTTACAAAATAATCATTACCCCACCCTCTCTTATCTCTCCCTCCTTCTCATTTCTCTCCATGCTAGCAACCTCTCTCTCCAACGTCCCTTTCTCCCCCATTTCTCTACCCTCAAACTTCAAGATCCCTCCAATCCAACCCTTGAAAACACATCTCAACCATTAAAACCTCTTCCTTGGACCAAGATCTTTATGGTGTAGAAGTTTGAAAGCTTGGATTGCATGTGGGTGATTATCAATGCTGATCTCTTTTCTATCCTTTAATCTTCTTTTTCTCCATGAATGGAACATATGGGAGCCACCAATCCATGGTGGGGATCCCATTTAATCCAATGGATGTGGCCCTTGGCCCATCTTACATGCATGTAATGATCCATGATGGGGCTATTCTTCATAGACCCCATCATGATGTATCTCATGAACTACTCCATTCCAAGGTCATCTAGACCTTAAATATCATGTTGGGATGGCATCCCAACCATCCATTGCAATTATAGATCATGCATTTATTAGTTTCATGTTGCATATACAATCAATGTAGTTGTATGGGTGTGATTGATTCTTGGGAGGGCCCATTAGTGACGGGGCCCTACCCCCATGGACGGATTATCCTTTTCTCTTTCTTTTCTCTTGTGATGGATGATGTTATGTGTGGCCCACTTGGTGGGCCTGGGACGTCCCAAAAATCCAGCAAGGGTGGGACGCCCCTACCCTCCATTTCATGATTTTTGGGCACCTTATTTGATGCATGCAACTGCCCTAACCTAAGTTCTTGATTTGGACATGTGTGGAGCCCACTAAGGAAGGCCACACATCCTTTTAATTGTTGTATATATCTAGATATAGGCTGATATGTCCAGCCATATATAGTTGTCCAAAAATCTGGACTGTTTGCATGGACTGCTATAGCTGATGTTTGGCAAGGATTTAACCTATAATTTCCATGTTTTCCTTCATGTTGTGGGGTGTAATTTGAAAGAGTGGACCCCACCTTGAAGAGTGATGGATCACACCTCAGATTACCCATGCAATGGCACCCAAAAGGAGGCCCATGAGGGGATGGGCGGTCCACCTTGCTGGACCGTCTAGCCCTATAGATTAAGAGGAAAACACAATTTCCAGCTTGATTTTCTGAGGGGTGGGCCACTTTTGTGGACCCCACCTTGTTGTATTTTATGGGAAAAATATTAAACAAACATCCCTCCCCTCCTAGGTAAAGTTTGGGCCCACTTTTTGGGGTGTACATTGTATGGGCAGCAACATATGTACAACGGAATTTTTAATTCATAACTTTCTTTCCATGAATTGCTTGGGCTTATGGCTCTCCAAATGACCCATCTTATGGCCCATTATGTTGGGACCCATCTTAGGGATGTGGGCCACCAAATTCACCTCAGAAAAAGGAAGCATGGCTGCTGGAATAGCAGCCCATAGCTGGACGTTCCAGCAGGGCTTGCGTCTAGCCATGGGCTGACCGTCCACTCTTCTAAGGCCCACTTTGATGTATGTTTTATCCATGCCACCCTCCATAGTGTGGACCCCAAGTGTGTGGCCCATCTCCCTTGTGGAATGTCCACATGTGGGACCCACTTTGATATATTTAAGGGAGGGACGTCCTAGCCCCTTGGACCGCCCACCATGGGACACCCAACCCAATGGGATGCTGCTAGACGTCCAGTCCAGCAGCATGGCCCACTTAATTTATGTGTTTTATCCACTCCTCTCATCTGGTGGGACCCTTTGTGACATACGTGGGTCACCAGGGATTAAAATGATTGTATAAATGAATTATTTTTGAATTTCCAGCAAGCCCAGATAGTGGGTGGGCTGGAATTTCAGTAATAGGCCCAAAATTGTTGCCCATAAAAGGATGTTTTGGGGTAGTATGGCCCACCAGATTTGGGAATATTATTACACATATCTTGCCCTATTTTTAATTGGATTTTGGGCTTAATTAGTGCACTCTTAAGGCCCAGTTCAATTGGGTTTTATTGGACCAATATTCATAGTTGTTTGTTGTGTTTTCTTAGGCCCATTGTCCTGGAACCTTCTTGATAGGCCCATGACCTTTGGGCCTATATTTAATACACTATTGTGATGGGTTTTATGGGCCAAAATACTCAAGTAGTTGGGCCCTTGGTTGCCCATGAAATTTACCCCATACTTGGGCCAAGATGTGAGGCCCAACGTACTTGTTTTAAACATAAGAATAGCCCATATGGTTGGAATAATGGGCTGCCCATTAGGCCCGCCACAATAAGTGGGTCTCATGATCTTTATGGTTGGGCCCAAGCCTTGCTTGAGGGCCCACCATGTTGCCTATGTGTTGGGCTTGATGTATAGCCCACTAGGCCATAGACTGCTTAGGCCTTGGGCCTTGCTTTATAGGTGTGTAGGTAGCGGGCTACCTTTTGGGACCCAGTTGAGGTTGGATGTCCTCCTTGGTGGCCCTAAGGTAGGCCTATAAGGGTTCTTATAAGTGGTTGAAGGCCCACCTTAGACCCTTGTTAGGACCGCTTCTCCCTTGGACCTTTGTAATCCTCTTAGCTTGTGGGCTGCCCCAAAGTATTGGGCCCCCACTAGAGGACTCCTCCTTAGAGTACATGTCTATGTATCTAGACCTTGTTCCTCCTTGGGATTGAGGAATATGTTTCACGTCATCATCGCCGAGTAGAGCACTTACACCATTATGACCCATATGCATCATCTGTGTGAATGGATTGCATTGTGCGTGGTCTTTAGGCTGATATGATAGAGGGATTGAGTTTCTCCCCTTGTGCACATTTAGTGCTTGAAGCTAGTGCATGATCTGTATGCGCTACTCATGCATTGGCATCGCATTTTATGATGATACCGCCCTTGCTTCATCAGGGTCTTGCCTCCACAGGGACATTCGTGAATGGTCGTATTTATGGACATCGGAAAGTTACTTGAGTATACAGGGTGCATAGGATGCCCATGGGTGAAATTTCCAAAACTTCCATGGTACCAAGGATCTACCCCAATGCCGTGACCGAGTGAAAACTACGAGCGCACAAGGGCCTTATAACATTAGGCCTCGACTCCCACTGTCGTGTAGTCGGTTGGGTAAGGGTGTGGCCTTACATGCCTGGTGTAAGAAGACATTGCTAGGCTGAGTCTGACCAACTCGTAAATGGGTCCGCTGCCATCGACCCTTGTTGGTGATTGGTTGTCCACATGTGGGTAGTGAGGTCTCTTACGCTTGTTTAACTATGCAGGTCTGGAGAGCGGCAGTCATCCAGCAGTGTACTAGACCTCGGTGATTCCCTTACGATGGAAATGTACTTGATATGTGGATTGGATATGAGCACTGACATCACTTCACATTGCATTGCATTAGCTACATAAGCCCCTTTATGCATTGCCTTGGTATGTCGCCCAGTATTATTGCATTGTATTCATGATAAGCGTCGATAAGGATAGTGATATTGCCATTGATCATGTTTCCCTTCCTGTACCTCCTATTATTCTTCTGCGCACTATTGTCACACACTTCCACCACCCTCTAAGCTTTTATAAGCTTATGCACGATTGATGCATACAGGAAATAGTAGGTTGGCGTCGTAGTAGCTGAGCTTGGATAGGTGTTGAACTGAGGACCCCAGTGTTGCAGACCTTTCCCTCTTTCTTCTATTATCTTATATATGTCCTTTTGAACTTGATGTAACTGTAAAAGTTTAAATATATAGTGAATTTTGTGATGTGTCCTTTTATTGTTTTCGAGATTTACTTGTTGTGATCTTGGGTATGCTCGTATCGGAAATGGTTATACAGTTATGGAAATACTCCTTGTGGGATCCCAGGATCGGAACCTGCCTCAGGAGCTGAGAATGGAGTACTACGGAGGCTGTTGCGGTCAGAACCGGTTATCGGGTTCCTTATGAGTCCGGTTACCGAGTCTGGGGTGTGATAGATATAGACCATGATCATGTGGCTTAGTCTCAGTTTGGATAACATGGATCAAGTAGAGTGTGTGCTAATCTCTGACCACTCATAAAACAACATCAATCATGAGTAGGTGAGAAAATCACAATGCATCGGAAAAGGAGGTTGGCCTATATTGTGAGCCACACCCACAGCTCACTTGGAGTATTGTTATTATTATTATTATTATTATTATTATTATTATTATTATTATTATTTTACCTACATCATTTTGCCATTCATCTAAGCACAACATGCTAGATGAGGCCATGCATAAGGACTCATGTACACTTGTAGTTAATGGTAGGCTGATGCATGTGGATATAGGTCCATTGGGTTGTCCCATACCAACTCTCAAAGGCTCAAATATGAAAAAAATAGATGGTTGTTACATATGGAAATACATGTGTATGATGATATGTGAATGAGTTAATTAAGCAGTAGATTATTAGATATATTTGGGCCCATTTGTTTATTCAATTATGATATTAATGTAAAAAAATGAACAATGATTATAAATTACTTTACTTGTTTTTATCTCTTGATCTCAGTTGCATTTTATCACAATGCTAGTACGTTTACATTGTTTAATTTATCCATGATAAAATTATAATGATAAACAATTTTACATTACTTTAATGTCAACTCATCACTAAAATCAACTAATATTACTATTTAGATTGAAGATTTTCATATTAATATTATGAAAAAGCGCAACATTTATAAATTACTTTACCCATCTCCTAAATACATTTGCATTTGACTAACTATTCGACTGTTTAGTGTGATCGTGGCAAAATCGTAATGATAACACATTTTGTTTATATTACTAAAGTAATTTTTGAAACAACCAAGATCTTAATGATGATCTAATCATAATGAAAAGCAAGATGTTATCTTCACATGGAACTCCTTGAGTTTGGATGAGAACATTACACTGATCTAGTTTTTATTCTAAAATGTGTGAGTATGCAAATGTTTCATGCGTGTATATGTTACTAACCCATGCATTAACTCTTCAAGAATGCCTTTTGTGATCGCGAGCCTTATCACACAAGCAGGCCCACCTTATTCGCATGTGTAATCTTGATTCCGCGTAGCAAATCCTGAAGAGATATTGAATGGATTGTATATGGTTGTCTGTATAATTGTGTACATTTGTGCGGATTGTGGATATTAATCGATATATGTATACTTTGTGGATGATTTAACATCGTATGTTTCTAAGGGACAGTCCCTTGGAACATTATTGGGCCACATCAGTTACGCTGACGTTAGTACAGCTGTTTGGAGAAGAGTAAATAAATATTACGAGAATATACTCTGCTAATGTGGAATTTACATTCTACACCTCTCTCTTATTCTTCTTTTATTTTATTTTATTATATTTTTTATTATTATTATAAAGGAAACACTGTCTTCCCTCATGCCTCTTGCAAGCAAACGGTGCGATTGGGTACTACCCCACCAGGACCTAGCTACAGATGGACGGACTTGACAGGCGCTCTATGGGTCCCACCATGATGTGTGTGTTTTATCCGCGTCATTCATCATTTTGACATATCATTTTAGGGCATGAAATGGAGGTAGATCAAAGGCTTAAGTGTACCATACCACAAGAAGCAGTGGTGACAACGACGCCTACCCTTGAAACATTTCTAGGGTCCATCGGTGATGTTTATTTGTAATTTAACCTGACTATAAGGTCACACAAACATGGATGAAGGGAAAACATAAATATCAGCTTTATCTAAAACTTTTGTTGCTGTAGACACCTCACTTAAAATGAAGATAAGCCACTTTTTTAGTTTCAACTTGGCTTCAATAAATTCTCTTCCTGACTTAGAAATCATTGAAAATTCAAATGAGTTGAACTGAGAGTATACTTGGCACGTCCTGGAGACAACCAATGGACTTGATCGGCTAGCCCTAAATTCTGTAATGATTCGGTCACGGCTGTGCATCCGAACTCCAGAACCCAATGAACTATTTGTACGTAGAAACTGATGTGCGAAAGAAAAAAGATAAAATGAACTCTCTCTACGCAAGGATTACTCTTTATACTACTTAGTCTTCCCGGATAATGTTGTGTTGAGGCGTGAAAAGTCATGTTTTCAAGATTGAGGAAAGTACGATCATTCTTGTACACAAAGTGTCTATAGTGTTATTGAAAACAAATTTTGACCAATCAAGATGATTTATGGTTCATTGGAAAGGTGGTCAAATGATCTTCCTAATGAACTTAAGTTTCCTCTAATCTGGGTTATGTTGAGGAAGATATGATCTGTTTACCAAAATCACACATTGCCAAGTGGACAAAGCCGTAAAAACTCTGGCTGCACTTTAGACTAATCAAATGGGATTCGATTGAAGTGATTTCATTTCCATTGAAAAGCTTATCAGGTGACATTTCCAATGAGCCTAAGATCATTGAAATCGGACAATCGGTCAAATTACAGACAATTGATTTCATATACTGAAATGTCGTACTTTCAACAGGTTAAATGGAGTCTAATCGAAGTGATTATAGTCTTTCTAGGAAGCATATCGAATATAATATATATATATATATATATATTATATATATAATATATATTATATATATATATATATATATATATATATATATATATATATATATATATATCTGTGTGTGTAGATATATAACTTTATAATTTAAATAGCAGGTGCCCACAACGCAATCCGATGAATTGCGGCTGCCAATGCCTATGCCTATATAAGAAGTGAGTTGCCGAGGAGGAAGGGAGACCAATGGAAGGAAAGTGAGATAGAAAGCGAAAGAGAAAGAAACAGAGAGCAGAAGGAGAGATAGGAAAATACAAAGAGAGTCTAAGGGTTGGAGATCACTCGGAGGTGCTGCTCGAGGTACCTTAGAAATTTTCAACATGTTAACATGTTGCCCAACATAGGAGACAAAAAAGGTCATTAAAGAAGTCACTGAAGTTAAGAGTTTGTCTACCTCCATTTAAGTCACATTCCACTCCACACATTCGAAGTGCATCAACTATATTCACATTTCATTTTATCTCATTGTACATTATTTTCCCACTTCTATTTTCTTTTACTTTATTTGCCTATTCAGGATCCTAAATCTTGCGAAGCAAATTTTGTATTTCATCTTATTTACTGCATTTTTATTTTATTTTCCTACTTATACTATTTAGCTTCACGAAGTAAAACTAGTTTGTATTTCATTTTATTCATTGCATTTTTACTTTATTTGCCTACTCGGGAGTTACTTGGCTCTGTGATGTACGGCTAGATAGTTTTTTTTTTCGACTACCCGGCCCTTATGTGTTATGCAAAGCACGACTCAATATAAAAATGTTGAAATTCTGTTAAATCCCCAAAAAAATTATAAAATCTTGTGAAATAAATACTGTATATTATGCGAGCGGAAAATGGTGCATAATCCCATCTTTTTTCGTCACCGAGGCCCTTACTCGAAATCTAAGGTCGCAGACCAATCGCGAGAGTCACTTAAGTTAGGGAATCATGAGATTCTCCAATCTTTAAGTGATTCCACGATTTCTAGCCGGCCATAGATTTTAAGCTTCATTTGACAAGTGGTGATTTTGAACAAATGTATTTTTATATCCGAGTCAATAACATACTTTGGCTACACTAACAAATCAATACCAAAGCTAAGGAAGTGCGGGCACTGCTGCACACACGCAGGGGGAGAATTTCACAGTGGCCCTGAAGAGGTTTTCAACAATAGTCATTCAATCCCTACTGATTTTCATAGTGTGGTCTACTTGAGCTTTGGATTTGCCTCCTTTTTAGGCTCATGCCCTAGAATGATCTTTCAAAATGGATGGACAACATGGATAAAACACATACATCAAGGTGGGCCCTATAGAACCCTGGATAAGATCATTTCTCTATCTAGGTCCTCATGGGGTAGTACCTAATCCATGCTCGTTGGCAAATTGGTCGGTGGCTCTTGTAAAATCAACTCCAACTATCAGGTGAATTATCCCATGCCAGGACATGGACCCAAAAATCAATGTCTATAATTTGAGTGAACCATATGATTAGAAATTGTGTAATGGGCAATGCTCACCCTTCAAACTGTTTCCACTATTTTGGCCCAATTAAATAACATATGAATATGATTTTTGGGTCACATGCCTAAATTATTATGTTTAATCTAATGGTTGGAGTGGATTTCATATAAGTGTCGCAATGGAAATGTGATTGGATTGGTGGATTGTGTGATGAGGTGTAGAGTGTGTAACCCCATCGCATATTTCACCAACCCTATCACATTTTTTATGCAACATCCAACCCCAACGCATCCCCTTGTCTAACTCCATTACATCTCTACTAATATAACTACATCACACTGTCCACCAAATCTACATCCTCAAATTCAACCTCATCATGCAGTTGATTACCCCATCACAATCTCAAATGCAACCTCATCACATAGTTTATCAACCCCTTTACATCTGTAAGTGTAACTATCACACATACTTTCAAGCTCATTATATTCTTAAGTGTGTGATGAGGTTAGTTGATTGTGCGATAGGTTAATTCATTAGGGAATCTAATGTGGTTGAAACAGTATGTGATTGAGTTATACTTGAGTATGTGAAGAGGTATTCATTAAGAAATGTGATGTGGTTGAAATAGTATGTCAACTATTTCAACCACATCACATGCTCAGGTGTAACCCCATATAACACTTTCATGAAACGTCATCACATTTCCATTTATAACCCAATCATATTGTCAACCAACCCCAACACATTCTCAAGTATAACCCAATCACATTGTTCATCAATTTCATTATATTCTCTTCAATAACTCCATCACACAATCCATCAACCCCATTACATCTTCAAGCGTAACCACATCCCACTCTCCAACAACACCCACAGTTGAATCTTATAACTCTTATCACACATTAGATAATATGATATTGTAGACACCACACCCTAAGTGAGATCAAATCTTGCCCGTCGGCATTAATCGAACCCCAATTGAAGAACCTGTATGTGTAGACATCCCACTATAACTAGAGTGAAACCCTCATTGTCAACTTCTATCAAGGCCCAAGTAAAAGTGCTTATACAGCTAAAGACACACCTCAGGCACACTCATCAGAGCAGATTGACCACCACCGGAACACACGAGAAGGCAAATCCGACATTGTGCATGACCCATCTACTACCAGCAGAGCAAAATAAAAAACAATTCCAAATACCGCTTTCCACTACACCAGGTTTCGCAAAACCTTTGCAAAACCAGGTATATATGTGGGAACCGGCTACCCCATGGCCGGTTCTATGCATAACCAGCCACCCTATGGTCGGTTCCATGCATAGCCAGCCATGCGTTGGTCGGTTCCAGATGTTGCAGTGTTGGTCCACTCTAATTGCAACATTTGGTGATTGTTGAGCTACTCTTCCGAGGGTTTGTTGATCCCTCGTTGATCCTTCTTTATCAAAGTAAAGATAAGATCCGCAACTCGACTTATCTTCAACAGCTATAAAAAGGGATCCCTTTTAGTGAAAAGAAGAGGGAGAGAGAGATAGAGGTAGAGCTAAGTAAAAAAAGAAAAAAAGAAAAAGAAGAAGTAACGTTACTCTAAGTCAGTAGTAACAGAAAATGGCAAGAAGAAAACTTTGCACAAGTTTTCACTACAACGTTTCTTTCTTTCCTCTTTTAATCGCTTCAATGGAAATTCTTTTATCCCTGTCAGGGGCTGCTCCCTACCTCTATTCTGTATTTGCCTCTTTCCATTGAGAAGTTAAAAGTCAAAACAAAGCCGAAGTCAACGAGTAGGGTCGAAACTCAGGATGTCTGACAAACTCTTTTGTGAATAAAAGAGTGTCTGATTTCCCCCATTCTCTCTCACATCTCAGATTAAGCCCTATTTCACTCCGCATATTCACTACACACCCAAAAGCTCCGACACCTACTCGCACTTTTATCTTACTTTCAGTCCTTTAGTTTTACTTGCACTTCTATCTTATTTTCATTTTCTTTTATTTTTACTTACACGTTTATCTTGCTTTAGTTCCTTTAATTTCATGCTTATTTAAACCCTATATAGGCTAATATAGTACTATTTAATTATGTAATTTATGGAAGTTCCCTGAATCCCCTTTAAAAATCGTACAACCTAGTAAAGTAGAGAGCGTGCATTGCATGGGCGGAAAAGGGTGTCTAGCCCCTTCATTTATTGTAACTGAACCCCTTAGCCAGAATCCCTGATGCAGATCAACTTAGGAGTCACTTGAGTTGAGAACTCTTTGGACTTCTTGCTCCCTAGGTGATTTTACGAACTTCAGCCAACCGTGGGTTTTAAAGCCTTATTTTGGCTGGCGATGACTCCAAAATGCTTAAAATATTCAAACGTACCATTATGTCAAACTTGAGAAACACAACCAAGGAAACCGAGCAATTCCGAACAAATCCATTTCCTGTCATTGGGAACTAGTGCGCAGCAAGATTCCAAATCGAGTGGGCGCCCCATGCGTGCGTGTAGGCGTTCACAGTACGACATAAGGGCAAGCCCTAAAGACCGCCATTGGGATAAATCAGTCGTTGTGTAGGGTGTACACATGACAAATTGAAGGAGGAGCATTATCTCAATTCCACCCACAGAGCGCCAACCCTATTTAAAAAAACCAAAAAAGCTATAACTGGGCTACAAAGGACCGTTCACTTGCTAAATATATGTTATACGCAGAAGCAGTCCAGGGATAACCGGTTCTACGCAAAGTCGGCCATTGTCCACTAGTTCTAGGTGTCTGATGTGCTAGACCAATCACAGGCCCTGCCAAGCTATGCTTTTTACTCCTATTCGCTAGAATTGCAACTGGCCAAGCCTTCAACATCTATTTAGTTGGCCCTTATGAACAAAAAAGGGGAGGAGTGAGAGAGAGTCCAGAGAGGGCGAGGGTGCCGAGGGATTAACACGGCGCAGAAGTTTTGTCAATCTTCAAAGCCAATATCGATTGTACACATACTTGATGTCCACATGACCCTTTGCCACCTCTAAAAATTCCTCCTTATCAGACCGCTCTACAAATCAAAGTTCAATGTCAAAGAAAATGGTGCATGATTTCTCATTTTCCTTCTTACATCTCAAATCGAGTCGTATTCCATTCTGCACATACCCTGTGCATCAACCACGTCCACACACACGGATATTTTCTATTACTTATGCTCTTTTAATACTTCACCAACCTAGGGTTTTAATACCCAGTGTAGTATGGCTTAACTCTCTGTTCTACTACTAGTTTTTACTTTTTCCTACCTACCCAGGGCACTGTAGCCCCTCGTAGTATGGCCTAATTTAGTGACATCAGAAGTTTCCTCGAAACCCCCCAAATATTGTAGAGCCCGATAAAGTAGAGACCGTGCATCGTACGGGAAGAAAAGGGTGCTAACCCCTTCCTTTTCTATGACTGAGGCCCTTACCTAAAATTTACAGTGCAGACTAGTGCTGGAGTCACTCGAAGTCGAGGAATCTTGTGATTCCTCGTCCTCTTGGAGATTCTATGGGTCCTAGCCAACCGTACATTCTAAAATCGTATTTTGTTTAATGACGACTCCAAAAATTCAAACTCGGCATTTCAACCACCTTCGAAAGGTATTGCACAACCAAGGAAGTGAAACCAAACCAAACTAATCATATATATCTCATCGCACCAAAAGAGTGATGACCAAGCAAATTTCCATTCCTTTCTTTCCTCAAACTAGGATGGATGGGTCAGGATGTACACGTGGCAGTATTCATAGATACTCACCTTACCCAATCGCATTCCATAATGTAACATATCGCGCCTCGAACCCAGCACCCGACGGCCACACACAGAGTCTCGAATTTGGCGTGCAACATATAAATTTTGGGGTAATTCTTTTTTTCAATAATAGATATCAGGAACAAAGATTGGCATTCCAACACAAGCAAAATAATTTAGTTCTCATTGAACAATATGTTTACATTACAACTGTTCACAAAAGTACAAAATCCCCAAAACATATTGGAAGAAAGTCTCTTTAAAAGTTAGTACGATAAGCATCATCTACTAATCTTGTTTCTGGCACTATCTTGAAAAAATTATAAAAGGCATAAGCTTTTAAAGCCTGGTGAGTACACACGTGTGTGCAGTGTGTCCTACATGTAAGCAAGGTAAATATACCATGAAGAAATTAGGTATGGTGGAATGCATGTAATATGTAAGGTACGATGTCGATATCGAATAATGTAATTGTAAGTGCTTATACTTAAAGCATGTTTTAGTTTGTCAAATTTCGGAGTCCGCTTACGATCGTAAGCTCGATTGAAGACAAGTTATCAACTCGATCAAGCATTTGGAAAGAAGATTCAACATCTCAAAGCAAGATCATTCATGGTTCGAAGTTCAGAACACTTCGTATGAGTCAACCTATAGGTGGTATAAACCTAGTTTGACCATAGGTTAGGTGTATTTCACTTGTGCATATTTAGAATCATATTTCATGTTAAATACACTCAAGTTAGGCCAGCCTAACTATTTGGACCAACCCTATAAGATTCGGTCAAAAAGACAGATCTCAAAAGATCTTTTTACGGTAGGTTTGGCCAGCCCAACCTGGGGTTCGGCCAACCCAAGGTGGGTTCGGTCAAGTTTCCAGCAATGGAACAAAATCAGATTTTGGACCAGTTAGGCCAGCTGAAACTCCTGCTCTGCCAGCCGAACTTGGGCTTGGGCCAGCCGAAGTTTTGAAAGATTTTATCCTGCGATATCCGAGTTCCGTTGGAACGTAATCTTTGAAGTTCGACCAGCCGAACCGATTCCCAGGCCAGCCGAACTACACAGATCCTTGGTTATAAATAGAGTCTTTCTCTTACTCTTTAAATAACAAAAATTCATAGTTTCATATTGTGTTGTAAAGAGAGATTCTTCAAGCCTCCTTAAGCTATTTGTGTTGTAATTCTTATTTTTTATTAGCTTATTCTATTCTCCTTCTCAAAGTTAGATTAAATTATTTTTGATAGAGTAATCCATACTCTACTTTGAGAAAGGGAGAATCAAATCTACAGTAATAGGGTTTTATTCATTTTATTGAAAATCTATTAGATCATTTTATATCTTTTTTGGTTGAACTCATACAAAGACTTCATCAATATCCCAAGAAGAAGATCACTGCATTCAAGCTACTGTTACGACTTCGACTTGCCAAATCGAAGATAAGTACTGTCTTTTAAATTATTTCAGTTTGGATTTTTCTGAGATAGCCCGAAAATCTCAGCAGATTTGTTTGTGGTGACCTTGTAAAATCACAAAGTGGGTTTGATTGTGATATCCCGTGAAAATTGCAAGAACTGTATAAGATTGTTAAGGTGACCCTGGAAAACCTTGAAATAGTGAAAGCCAAAATTGCGAGTGTAGTAATTTTGGGAGTGGAGTAGGTTGCATTGAGGCACCAAACGACTATAACTCGTTTGTGTATTGTGGTGATTGGATATTATTATTTGTGCTATTATTGTGATTTATTTATTCATTGTAATAGTTTGATAGTTTGATTTCAAAGACGTTGTTAAATAAGATTGTCCTACCTGAATCTTTTAGGTGTAAGGTTGTCCTACGAAATATTTGATATCAAGAATTCAATACTTTTCGAAATTGTCTTCAATTGATTTATTATTCCGTATTGTATCAAAATATTTGGCATTGTCCTATTCACCCCCCTCTAGGACATCTATAACTCATCCTTTAAAGTGATATCAGAGCGAGATTGCTCTTTTTGGGATTAATTTCCTAGAGCTAGATCCAGAGTTATTGGAATGTCAAATTTTGATAGTCTATCCATTTCCAGGCCACCGCCCTTTGATGACTCGAACTATTCCTATTGGAAAGCTAGAATGAGGATTTTCCTCCAATCTATTGATGAAGTGTGTGGCAAGCCACCATGACCCAATGGGTCCCTCTAATGTTGGAAGTAGTGGGTGAAAATGGAACCAAGTCCATGAAAGTACAAGTTTATAATCATTGGACACCAGGTCAGAAAAACGAAAGCAGTGCTAATACAAAAGCACTTAATGCTATCACTTGTGCTTTATCACCAGACGAGTTTAAAAGAATCATCTCGTGTGATACAACAAAACAAGCTTGGGATATATTTGAAATGACACATGAAGGAACTAACATTGTCAAGAAATCTAATATTCAAATCTTTATAACAAGGTTTGAAGAAATCCATATAGAAGAAAATGAATCATTCATGGATTTCTTCACTAAACTAAATGACATTGTTAATTCCATGTGGGGTTTTGGAGAAAAAGTCTCTAAAAGCAAGGTGTGTGTAAAAATCCTACGATCGCTTCCTGACAGGTTAAATTCTAAAGTCACTGCAATACAAGAATTGAAGGACACTGACACAATGAAGGTAGAGAAATTAGTGGGATCCCTACAAAGCTATGAGCTGAATTTCAAAGCTCCCAAAAGTAAATCCATAGCCCTAAAATCCTCAAAATCCAAATCAAAAGACTCAGATAATGAAGAGAATGAGGATGACATAGCTGTGCTTGCTAAAAAGTTTTATAGAATTTTTAAAAATAAAAATAGATCTGATTTTCAAAAACCAATTGACAAAAGAAAAGGAAATTGGAAATCTAAATCTAAAGACTCTCAATGTTTCAACTATTCTGAATATGGGCATCTAGCTGCAAATGTCCTAAGAATGATAAATCTAAAAGAAGAGGCATGATTGCCACATGGGTTGAATCGTTTGAATCTGAATCCAATTCAGAAACTGATGAATCAGATCAAGAAACTAAAAATGATTTAAAGGCCTTTATGACCTTAGCTAGATTTACTTCCTCAAATGAAGATGAAACTTCTGATTATGAAATGCTGGGAAGTGATATTGAAAATGAAGAAGATCTTCAAATAGCCTATGATGCCTTATATAAAAAAAAGTTGTAAGATTGCAACAAAACTAAAAATTTAAAAGAATAAATTTGCTGATTTAAAATTAGAATCTGAAAAATCTATTTTGGAGAAATTACATTTTTTTGATTGTTTTGAGAAAACCAAACTAAAACTCAATCTAAAAAATTCTGAAATTGAAGATCTCAAAACTAAAAATAAAAATTTACTATTAGAAATTACTTCTCTAAAAAATTCTAAAAATACTTGGATATATACCTAAGGTGACACGAGACTTGAAAAGCTACTAACTGTGTCTCGTCAAAGTAACAACAAATCTGGCTTAGGATAAACCAAGAATCATTAAGAAAAATCTAAAAATACAGCTCCTATATTTGTTAAAGGTGAATCTTCAAACTCTAAAGAAGAAACTACTAAGGAAATGAAGAAAACTAAAAAATCTCATCAAAAACCTTTTTATCCAAAAACTAAGTCCAACTATCAAAGAAAAAATTATAATCCGTTTCTAACAGATAAGATAGTGGACTTACTTAAGGAGTTTTTGAAATCCAACTCTAGAACTATGGGAGTAAGTGAGACTAAGAAAAAAAAAATATTGGTCTCTAACTAATCATGCTATTAGAGATCCTCCTAAACCCAAAACCATATTGAAATGGGTTCCAAAAAATAATTGTCTTGTCATCCACACCGCTTTCAAAGCTAGTAGTCATTCAAGATGGTACCTGGACAGTGGATGCTCTAGACATATGACGGGTGATAAGGCGATACTTCCAGACATCAATCACATTGATGGAGGCTCAGTAACATTTGGAGATGGCAGCAACTGTAAAATCAGTGGAAGAGGTAATGTAAAGCTTCTCACTCTTCCTGTTTTTAAAGATGTTTTATATGTTGAAGGTTTAAAACATAATTTTCTAAGCATATCTCAAATCTGTGATAATAATCATAGTGTTAAATTTTCTGATGACGGATGTGAAATACTTAATAACCAAGATCATATAATATTAAATGGTCAAAGAACCTCTGAAAATTGCTATATCATTGATGAATCATGTTCCTCAAGTCACTCTTGCTATATGTCTAAACATACGAAACTGAATTATGGCATCAACGTCTTGGACATGTGAACTTTAAGAGCTATACAAACTTAGCAAGAGAGATCATCTTCGAGGCTTACTCAAGTTGGAAAAGTTGGAAAAGAAAGTATGTGGTGTCTGTCAAATAGGCAAACAAATCAGGAGTAGTCACAAGAAGGTAAACTCCTTAACCACAACTAGACCCCTCGAATTACTCCATATGGACCTTGTTGGACCAACCCAAACAGAGAGTAGAGGAGGTAAAAAATACTTTCTAGTTGTAGTTGATGACTACACTAGATATTCATGGGTAGCCTTCTTAAGAGAAAATTCGAATGCTTTTGACGAAGTCAAAAAGTTATTTAAACCCATCCAAATGGAAAAAGAACTGCCTGTGAAAAAGATAAGAAGTGATCATGGAACAGAATTTCAAAATAGCAATTTTGAGAAGTTTTGTGATGGCGATGGAATATTACATGAATTTTCTGCTCCTAAAACTCCTCAACAAAATGGTATAGCTGAAAGGAAAAACAGAGTTCTACAAGAAATGGGGACTATTATGCTTAATAGTAAAAAATCAGCAAAAAAATTTATTGGCCGAAGCTGTCAACATTGCTTGTTATATTAGTAATCGAGTATATGTAAGAGAAGGTTTAAATAAAATGGCTTATAAACTCTGGTTTAACAAAAAACCATCAGTAAAATATTTTTGTACTTTCGGAAGCAAATGCTTCATTTTATGAGATAGGAAACATCTGGAAGAATTTGAAGCAAAAATTCATGAAGGTATTTTTCTAGGGTACGCTCTAAACAGTAGAGCATATCATATAAGACCCTAACCCAAGTGTGCACGCCATTTCTTTAGATCACACGGTCCTACCGATCAAATTCCGGTGACCCGCGACCTTCAGGTAGTGTTTGCGATCGTCCTTGAGTTCGATCACGTTGACCCGACTTGGATCGACTCGAAACCTATGCCATCTTGTCCGCATTGTCACCGCGGTTCCGATGCCGCGACCCGTGCGTCCATCCGAGTTGTAAATCATAAGTTGTAGGTGTGCATCATTTTGAATCTTTAATCATGTTTGTGGGACCCACCTACTAGGGTGTACACGTTTTTCCATGGAGCCCACCCTAATGCACCTTCTCCCATAAAGGCTACCCTAGCTAGCTACCTAGCCTACCTAAAGCCTAGCAACTCATGATGAGTTTTCTTCCCCAAAACCCATCATTGCTTCTCTAAATAAGAAAATCCATCATTACTTTTTCTTCCCAAAGCCTTACATGCTATCATAACCCCTTTACAACTACTTCTCTCTCTTCCTTCTCTTTCATTTTCTCTTCTTTCTTTCCTTGCTAGCCTTGGACGTCTAATCCATCTTCCCTCCATTCCAGCCCCTTTTCTTCCTTATTTCCCCTCCATCTCACCATTACAATCCCATCTTGGCCATAGATTCATGACCCTTGGAGCATGGAGATCATGTTGATGTAGATTTGGAGATTTGATTCTTAGAGGTGGGTGCTCTCCTAGAATAGAAATTCTGATTTCCTTGCTTAGATCTTCTTCTTTCTTTCATGAGGGAGGTGTAGGACCCACCAATCAATGGTGGAGATCCTACATAATCTCATGGGTGTGGCCAACGGCCCACCATGTGCATGCATGATCCATGCATGGGGCCATTCTCTATGGGCCCCATCATGGTAGTTTTCTTAATATCATGGCATCATTGGGTCATCTAGACCCTAGATCCTGGTGGGGGTGGCATCCCCACCTTAGATTTGATTCTAGACCCATGCATATTTAAGATCTAAGATGTACTTGTTAATGTATGCATGATGTATGGTTGTGATTGATTTTGAAGGGCTCATAGTGGCAGAGCCCTTCTTATGGCCGGATCTTTGTTTTTTCCTTGTAGATAACCTCTAATCATGTGTGTGTGGCCCACCTTGTGCACCAACAAAAATCCAGATTGTCCATGGAGGTTGGACGTTCATGATAGTCCACCTTGGACATGTGGCCCCAAAAATCCACCTAAATGGGGCACATGTAAGGGGTTTTTGTTATTGGGGAAGGTCTGGATATTTGTGGGGCCCACTGGGGTGGTCCATCCCATGATTTTTTGGGATTAAATCCCATTTTAAATAATGTTTATATTTAATTCTTTTCAGTCATATGTTGTTGTCCAGAACTGTTTGGACAGATTTTTGAGGCTTTTAGTGGGGAGTTTTGTACCAACTAATATATGACTTTTGAAGGTGTATGTACCACCTATAAGCATGCCAAATTTCAGCCTCAACTGATCTCATTTGGGTCTCTAAAAGAGTGGGCCAATATGGGTATGTTACTGGATTTTTGCTGTAAATTCCAGCAACATTGTCTCACATAAAACCATTATTTAAAAATATTTTCTCTGATGGTGGGCCATCTTTATGGACTTTCCCTTGTTGTATACATGATGAGAGACCTTGGCCCTAAATTTTCAGATTTTTTAGGCCCTTGACCCACTCCGTTAGAGTGCCCAAAGTTAGTACAGCAACATACATTGCTGGAATTTTCTGCTACCTTGCTGTCCTCTTGAGTTGTAGCTGATTTTAGGCCCCAACCTAGCTGGACTTGTGTATGTTTACTGGGGCCCACCTCTGATGTATCTGAGGTCCATGTGGACCATGTATGTGGGGCCAACCAGCTGGACCAGCGTCCCCTACTAGACGACAAGCATGGTGGACCGTCCATAGGCTGGCCTCCCCCCCCCCCCCCCCCCCCCCCCCGTGGTGGCCCATGTGAAGTGTGGGACCACCCCAGGTGGACGTCCCATGTGGGGCCACCTCAGGGATGTGTGGAGCCCACTTTTATGTGTGTATGGGCCAAGACGCCCAGGCCATAGGCTGCTCCTAGGCCTGCAGCCCAGCAGCAGGCCCACCTGTTTTGTGTATACCACCATCTTTCTCCATCTGTGGGGCCCCCCTGTGATTATTGCTAGCCTTTATGGAAATATTTTTCCACATGTTTTAACAAGTATTTGGGCTTCAGCAGGCCCAAATTGTTGATAGACTGAAAATTTAGTAAGGGCTCAAATGAATATTATCTTAGACTCAATTGTATGATATGTGGGGCTCACCTTATTGAGAAAGCTATGGTGCATGATGCACACCTATTTTGGTAATATTTTGGGCTTGATTAGTGCATAGTTTGGCTACCCCTTTTTATGGTCCTTGTAGACCCAAGTATGACCAGATTTTTAGGACTTCCTAGTGGGCCCAGAGTGGGCTGGAACGTCCCACCTTGGCCCAGCCATATGTTGGGCTGATTTCTACCATTTAGATGGACTTGTGGGCTAGATAAAGGTGGTTTTGGGCCCTTGGTTGCCCACTTAAATGTGCTAGTTTTTGGGCTGATGTAATGGGGCCCATTCCACCCAACTTAGACTTGTTTTTGGGCCATGTATTTGTGCCCATGGGCTGCCCCCTTAAGTCCACCTAAATGTATGGGTCTTGTGGACAATGGTACTTGGGCTTTGGGCCTTGTTTCCCCTCCTTGGGCCATGATTTTTAGAGGTAGTAGTATGGGCCTACTTCCTTATGCCTTTTGTGAGACCTATGTGCACATGGTTTGGATATGAGCCTTGGGCCTTATTTTTATGTGGTTTGTGGATTAGATGCCTTGAGGCAATAGTGGTTGAAAGTCCCCATTTGGACCCCTCTATGTCCATTAGTTGCTAAGTATGGTCGAATGCCCATCTTAGTCCCTTGCTAGGCCTATTTCCAAATTATCTAGGCCTTAGCTTTGTATGCTTAGTCTCATGGGCTACCCCAGGTAAATGAGCCCCCACTAGAGGTTATATTCCTTATGAGTAATTGGTTAAGTACCTAGACCCTGTTGGTTAGTTAGAGAGTACATCTTCTCATTCACCTCATTGGCACCCTTATTCATCTTCATGGTCCACTCTCATACGCATTATATGCATGCTTGGTTGAGGTATGATTGGCTATGGTTATATCATTGTGTAGGACATGTTGGTATCTCCCCGAGGGATGGAGTTTACCCTCTTGAGCACGGTGGATGCTTGGGATTGATGCATGAATGATTGTGTGATTCATGCATTTAGCATTGCATAGCATGTGGATATTCGCCCTTGCTTCATCAGAGTCGTAGCCTCCACAGAGATATCATGGATGGCCATGTGTGGACACCGGAGATGATTTTTGAGCATTGGGGTGCATAGGATATTCCTGGGTGAAAGCCCCTAAACTTCCATGGTACCGAGGGAACGCCTCAACGTCGAGACCAAGTGGAAAACATGAGTGCTCGAGTGCCTTATACCGTTAGGTCGTGACTCCCACTGTTGCGAGGTCGGTTGAGATGGGGTTTGGCCTTACCCGCCTGAGTGAGGGAGCATAGCTAGGCTGAGTTTGACCAGCTCGTGAAATGGGTCTGCTACCGTCGAGCCTTGCTGGTGATTGGTTGTCCAGAGGCAGGTAGTGAGGTCTCTTACGCTCTTTCAACTGTGCGGGTCTTGCAGAGCAGCAATCATCCTGCAGTGTACTTGACCCCGGTCGATTCCTTATAATGGAACTGTACTTTATATGTGGATTGGATATGATGACTGGCATTACTTTGCATTGCATTTGCATCAGCTGTTAAGCCTTATATTGCATCGCCTTGGTATGGCGCCCAGTACTCATGTATTGCATTGCATAGCTTTGGTACGGCTTACAGCATTCATAGCTTAGCCTCGGTATGGCTAGTGGCATTGGTATCATTCATGTTTCCTTCTGCATTCTCTCCTTATTCTGCTGAATACCATTGTCACACACTTACACCGCCATCTAAGCTTTCTATAAGCTTATGCATGATTGATGCGTGCAGGAGATCATAGGTTAGTGCAGTAGCGAAGGAGCTGTGGAATTGGATTGGCGCGTGCTGAGGACCTATTGCAGACATTTCCTTCCCTCTTTCTTACGTATTTCCTTTTGAGCCTTGTACCTGTAAAGATTAAATTCTTAGTGAATTTTGCAGTGTGTTCCTTGTTTATTCTCTGAGATTTACTTGCTATGATCTTGGGTATGCTCGATTTGGTTTGGAATTGTGATATGGAAATCCTCCTTGTAGGATCCCAGGATCGGAGCTTGTACTAAGAGCCGAGAATGGGGTGCTATGGAGGTTGTTGCGGTCGGAACCAGCTATCGGATTCCTTACAAGTCCGATCACCGAGTCTAGGGCATGACATATCGTGTCCTAACTAAAAGGACCGGAGTGATACAAGAATCTATAAATGTCATAATTGATGATCAAACTATCACTCCAGCTAATAAACATGATGATGAGGTTATTATATTTAATCAATCAACATCTTCATCAAAATCAGATACAACTGAGAATAGACTAGTCAAAGACCAACTGATTAATCAAATTCTTGGTAACCCTCACACTGATGTTCAAACCAGAAGACAAGTTAAAAATATTTGTAATTATGTATGCTTCACTTCTCAGATAGAACCATCAAATATAAATGAAGCCTTAGCTGATGAAAATTGGATTTTAGCTATGGAAGATGAACTAAATCAATTTGTCAGAAATGATGTTTGGTATTTAGTTCTTAGACCATCTAACAAACATGTGATTGGAACAAAATGGATATTTAAAAAAAATCCGATGAATTTGGGAATATCTTAAGAAACAAAGCAAGATTAGTTGTACAAGGTACATCCAAATTGAAGGAGTCGACTATGATGAAACTTTTACACCAGTCTCTCGTCTTGAATCCATCAGATTATATATCTCCATCGCATGTCATAAAAACTTTGAAATTTATAAATGGATGTTAAAAGTGCTTTCTTAAATGGTGATTAAATGAAGAAGTTTATGTATAACAACCTAAAGGTTTCAAAAATCTTAAATTTCCTAACAATGTATACCGTCTTAAAAAGGCTCTATATGGATTGAAACAAGCTCATAGATCCTGGTATGAAAATTTAACAAAATTTCTTCTCAGTCAAAATTTTAAAATGGGTAGTGTTGATAAAACTCTATTCATCAAAAGAATTAATGAAGAGCTGTTGATTTTTCAAATATATGTAGTTGATATTATTTATGGATCAACGAATGCTAGCCTTTCTTCTAAGTTTGCAGAGTCTATGAATTCAAAATTTGAGATGAGCATGGTGGGAGAACTGAACTATTTTCTTGGACTTCAAGTGAAACAACTTGATGATGAAATTTTCATATCTCAAACCAAGTATGCGATAAACTTAGTTAAGAAATTTGGCTTTGATAATGGTAAAAAATTTGCTACTCCCATGGCTACAACACTCAAATTATCTAAAGATGACACAGGTAAAAGCATTGATCCTCATCTTTATCATAGTATGATTGGTAGTCTCTTATATTTAACAGCTAGTAGGCCTGATATCTCTTTTAGCGTAGGCGTATGTGCCAGATATCAATCTAACCCTAAGGAATCTCATCTGATTGCAGTAAAAAGAATAATTAGATATGTTGCCAGTAATGTTAATTTGGGTTTATGGTATCCTCATGATACGTCCTTATAAATTGCTGGATATACTGATGCTGATTGGGCAGGTAATGTGGATGATAGAAAATCCACAAGTGGTGGATGTTTTTACATAAGAAATTGTCTTATCTCTTGGATGTGCAAGAAGCAAAACTCAGTATCATTATCCACTGCTGAAGCTGAATATATTGCGGCAAGAAATGCATGCACGCAATTAATGTGGATGAAAAGGATGTTAGTGAACTATGGAATTAATCAAGAAACAACGTATTTATACTGCGATAATACCAGTGCAATAAATATATCTAAAAATCTTATTCAACATTCTCGCACAAAGCACATTGATATTCAATATCACTATATCAAAGAATTAGTTGAAAGCAAGTTTGTTATACTTAAATATATTAATACTGAAAAACAGCTTGCAGATATTCTGACAAAACCTCTTAATAGTGTCAAAATTTTGAATTTAAAAAAAATGATATTGGTTTATGCAATGTTTCTTAATTAATTATTCTATATTGCAATTTTTTGTTTTACATTTTTCTTTAATAGAATAATGTTTATTCATGTCAATGTTTAAAATTATAAAATTTAATTTTTTTCAACTAACCCTGTGCTGACTGCCTGATTCGACCAGCTGAGGACATACTCGGGCTACCGAACCGTGTGTATTTGGGATTTATTGGGGATTTTTTTTCAAAACCCTCATTTCCATACTCATCTTCTTTGGTCCACCAATGGTTCCTTCGGCCAACCCATCACTCTAGTGTCCTTGTAAGTGAATATTTTTGAGTTTTCTTCTAGATTTAAGTTCCTTGTTATGCATTATTGTAGATTTCATCATCTTTCTTGAATCTAGAACCTCGTTTTGTTAGGTTTTTGGTAGAAATATTATATAGATCTTTTCCTTCTACTTGTTGGTATTTCTTTTGCAATATCTAGTCATTTGCTATCATGGAAACTTGCACTAAGCGTACTGTGCGACGCCCCTAGACCGGTTCTTCCTCTCGATCCACTAATTGGGTTGTGCGCTCTATCCGTTTACCAGAAATGATCCAAAAATGTGTGGAATTTTCGTAACCATAATATTATCATTGAGCGCACTGTTAATATAAATCATATCGCCCGATTTGCCCTTGTTAAAATCCTATCCGCGGTATGATGAGAAAAGATTTTTGCATGGGGTGGTGCATCCTATCAGTCTATTACAAGAGGGATGTATGCATCTATACATACCATGTCTTCAGAACAATTAACATTTTTTATTCAGTTTGTGAAAGACACAGTCACTATTAACTCCTCCATCATATCATCAATCTTAGATATTGATATGGCGGAAGACGGAATCTCTATTCCACCAATATTTGAAGATTCTCTCACTAGGGAGTTATGCGGTTTTGATGCACCCTGGCGTAACCGTAACTCATTCCCCACCTTTAATCTTCTTCTAAAATATCGTGTCCTGCATCGTATTTTCACTTCAAATATTTATCCTCGTGGTGGGAATAAGACAAACCTTACTCCCTATATGATGCGTATCCTTCATTCTATCGTTTCTAGTATCCGTATCTGCCTTCCATCTTTGATCACCTATCAGATCATCCAGTACCGTCTTCATCCTCATCATGGCTCTGTTCCTTTTGCATATCTCGTGACTTGCATTGCATTGCGCTATAATGTTCAAATCTATGCAACTGAAGCACCGGAGTCTGAGCTCCCATTTGGTAATGTTAATCTCAACATGATGCAACTTAATCTAAGGCCTGGGTAGCGAGGAGATCAAGAAGGGGTTCTTGAAGAAGATGTCAATATGGATGATATCTTTGCAGATCTGGAAGAATCTGATGATACCAATGACTTCAATTTTCAGCCCTCTCAGTTCTCAGAGAGGTCGGATAATTTAGAGAAGAAGAAGTTCTTTCATCGTTTCAACAAGAGTCTGAGGATTAATGACCCTGACATGCCGGCACCGTCCTCCTCTAATTCTGACTGATCTATTTGCTTAAACTCTTGGCCTGTAATAACTTTAAACATATTTTTTTTTACTCTTGCTGACATATATCTGGATACTATGCTATGCTTCCTTTATGCAACTTAATCCTTATGTCGTTTGCTCCTTATTCCTATATCCTATCATGTTTCATTGATTGCTTCTTCCTTTGTCAACTTCTGACAAAGGGGGGAGAAATATATATTTAGATATGAACATGATCATCTCACATTTATGAGCACACACATTTGCATGCACTCTATCAACTATATAGATATGACTATGTGCTCAGGGGGAGTGATACAGATGCATGATCTAAGGGTGAGTAACAAGATTCAATGTGTCGACTCAAATGATTTGTGTTGTTTGAGATGTTTTAATATGTTGTGTTGAGTTGTATTGTTATATAAGTGAGTTTTGTCATGAATTTGACAAAGGGGGAGATTGTAAGTGCTTACACTTACAACACATTTTAGTTTGTCAAATTTCGGAGTTCGGTTACAATCGCAAGCTCAACTGAAGACGAAGCTATCAACTCGATCAAGCATTTGGAAAGAAGACTCAACATCTCAAAGCAAGATCATTCATGGTTCAAAGTTCAGAACACTTCGTATGAGTCAACCTACAAGTGGTATAAACCCAGTTTGACCATAAGTTAGGTATATTTCACTCGTGCATATTTAGAATCATATTGCATGTTAAATACACTCAAGTTAGGCCAACCCGACGTCTGGTTCGGCCAACCTAACTATTCGAATCAACCCTACATGATTCGGTAAAAAAGACAGATCTTAAAAGATCTTTTTGCGGTAGGTTCGGCCAGCCCAACCTGGGATTCGGCCAGCCCAATGTGGGTTCGGTCAAGTTTCCAGCAATGAAACAAAAATCAAATTTTGGACCAGTTACGCCAGCTGAACCTGGTGTTCGGCCAGCCAAACTTAGGCTTGGGCCAGCCGAAGTTTTGAAAGATTTTATCCCGCGATATCCAAGTTCCGTTGGAACATAATCTTTGAAGTTCGGCCAACCGAACTACACAAATCCTTGGTTATAAATAGAAGCTTTCTCTTACTCTTTAAAGAACAAAAATTCATAGTTTCATATTGTGTTGTAAAGAGAGATTCTTCAGGCCTCCTCAAGCTATTTGTGTTGCAATTCTCATTTTTTATTAGCTTATTATTCTCCTTCTCAAAGTTAGATTAACTGTTTTTGACAGAATAATCCATACTATACTTTGAGAAAAGGGAGGATCAAATCTACAACAATATGGTTTCATTCATTTATTGAAATATATTAGATTCTTTTATATTTTTTGGGTTGAACTCATATAAAGATTTCATCAATATCCTAAGAAGAAGATCGCTACATTCAACTACAACTACGACTTCAACTCGCCAAATCAAAGATAAATACTGTCTTTTAAATTATTTCAGTTTGGGTTTTTCTGAGAGAGCCCGGAAATATCAACGGGTTTGTTTGTGGTGACCCCGTAAAATCACAAAGTAGGTTTGATTGTGATAGCCCATGAAAATCGCAATAACTGTATAAGGTTGTTAAGGTGACCTTAAAAAACCTTGAAATAGTGAAAGCCAAAATTGCGAGTGTAGTAATTTTGGGAGTGGAATAGGTTGCATTGAGGCACCGAACCACTATAACTCGTTTGTGTATTTTGGTGATTCGATATTATTATTTGTGCTATTATTGTGATTTATTTATTCATTGTAATAGTTTGATATTTTGATTTCAAAGACGTCATGAAATAAGGTTGTCCTACCTAAATCTTTTAGGTGTAAGGTTGTCCTACCAACTATTTGATATCAAGAATTCAATACTTTGCAAAATTGTATTCAATTGATTTATTATTCCGCATTGTATCGAAATATTTGGCATTGTCCTATTCAACCCCCCTCTAGGACATCTATAGCTCGTCCTTTCAGTAATATAATGCATTACACATCATGGTCATGATCCGAAGCAATACCATCAGCACCACCATGTCATGCTACCCATCTCTATTAACACAACAACGTAATCATATCACACATGTTTTGTAGCCATGTCGTCGACATCATGTTGTAGGCCATATCATGGCAACTGTATCATCTCGAAAAAACAACCGTGGTCCATGCCCATGCATTAGACACCAAAAATCAACTTTGCATACCCACCCTGAGGTAGTGTCGTAGGACTTCCACCCAGCATGCCAGTAGAGAACTCCATTCGCGCTTCTCCTCGTTGGTGGGTCAACCAGTCCCTGTTTGCACCTCAACCCTTAAATAGGTTAGACCCACCTCTTCTCATCCAAAGCTCGTCAGTGAGAGTTAAATCCACGACCCATGTGTCCACTCGACCTTTTTTTTTTTTAATTTTTAATTTTTTTTCTTTTGCAAACCACGAATCTATCATGTGTCCACTCGACCTGACGGTGAGGCATCCCAAGGTACCATCGGGGTTTAGGGACTTTCAACCCAACGGGCACATCATCCCCTACTATTTTCACATTTTGGTTGTCTCGTCCTGTTTTAGGGATAATCCAAGTCATCATCATAAATCCACATTTCATTACCCAGATCCAATTCATGTTATACGGTACAATTATGGTATTACCATCATCATATATGTCATGATCATGCATGAATTCAAGCAATCATGACAAGGCATACAACCAGGTGCATGTGGTAAGCATGTAATGCCATGAGTCTAAGGTTTGCTAGAAAATTTCTATATCATCATCTGGCATTATTGCTTATGTCAAGTCACAGTCATGTGACCTAACGGTAAAGGACATATCTTATACATGGATGGATGCATTATGACACATGCATATACCATCATTCCATGATGCATGAGTATGGTCAACATCAATATATGTTCAAGGTATCATATCGCATATCTCTATTAATCCATAATCATCAATAACATTACCATCATCCATAATTATCATAATCGCATGCACTATTTGCATTCACAATCACATCTCATTCATCAAAGACAAATATTCTATTAGTGGCTTTGGATCGACACGGTTTCCACTATTAGGCCCACAAGGCTTTACTCTAGGTGAGCCTTATGGCTAATGGGCTCACCACTCTAAGGCCTAAGTAGGCACTATTAGTGTAGTCTGTAAATTACTTGAATCTTCATTAAGTGGGCCATATATGCGGCTCAAGACCTATCTCAAGTCGGCCACAACCCAAATCAAATTCGTTTCATGTTTTGGGCCCAATGGGCTTTGGATCTATCTCATTATTGGGCTTGACCTCCCTTTTTTGGGCTGACAAAGTGGATGGTCATTACATACACATATTAAGGTGGTCCTCAGATGATAAACGGTACTAATAAAACACGTATAATTCGATGGGCTCCACTTCTAAGTGGGTTGCCAATAGGTTGGATTGTAAATAATCATAATAGTTGGTCTACCACGGTTTGGATGGCACAGGTAACACTCGCACGTTATAGTGGGCCATAAGATGAATGACTTGGATATATAATATATACATCAAAGTTGTCGTGGTTAGACGGTGTGGGTATAACTCATACAATATGATGGGTCCAACTTCAAAGTGGTCCCGCTAACACTCAGTTCACACATAAACATTATGGTAGGTCCACATAAGTGGACGACATAGGTAACTCACATACAACAATATAGGTCAAGGATGAATAATGTAGAGGTACACAAGGCACATATCAAAAGTGGAGTTTTATGGCAGGTTCCATGATCGAGACTGTTCGATTTGGTGAACAGTTGAATGGTGTGGATAAAATACATACATCACAGTGAGGTTTGAATGGACATCATAGATAAACTACATACATCATGGTAGGGTTTACAATGGGCCATAGAGAAACTTTTTTGGTGGCCATTCAATCAGAACTATTTCCTACCATGTGGTTCATCGCGAGATTTAGATTTATTTCAATTTGGGATGGTGGACCACCTAATGGATGGAGTGGATAGAACCCATACACTACGGTTGTTCACACGAGGACCTCACCAGATGGTGAAATTGCAGTTTTAGTTATACAAGTGAAGCTTAAAGATATGGCTAATGTCTTGGAGGTGGGTGAATAGGACTTTTCAACATTTAACTAGATAATTAGCATGCACTTACTTCTAAACACTTATGTAGAGCAATATGAACAGGAAGAAGTGCAAAAACAAAGTCTACTTATGTGAAAGCATTATCCAAGCATTCTGTCAAACATGTTTGTTGCAGTAAGTAATTTAAATGTATTGTTCAGTAAAACATAACAGATAAAGATTTAAATCATTCAACCCATTGCACAATATGTATAGTGGTTCAACTACGTGCTTACTCCACTCTCGGCTTACTCATTCTCTCTTAGAGTGTGTCAGATTTCACTATTAAGATGGTTTTAAATCAGGTTCACCATAAACCTTCACAACCTACACAAGGTCTACATGTTTTTCATCTGTTGATTGCCTACACAAGATCTTACGAAGTCCTACCCAAGGACGATGACGTACTCTCCCGCCGGAGGCCTACACAAGGACTTGTCGAGTTTGATATTTCAAACTCTAAAACCCAATCCTACACAAGGAATGGTTTCCAGATACAATGAACTCAAAAATACTTTCTCAACTTAAGTGGATGAGCCCCATTAAAGCACCATTGATGAAGATCTTCTCGAATCATAAACCGTCTTTAGCTCCCTTGTACCGCAACTGTATTA
>JAJHSJ010000256.1:0-35856 GCA_021015155.1 Magnolia officinalis
CATGTCCGTCTGACTATCGAAATCTGGAGATAAAATGTCATACTCTTCTCCTCGTAAAGTAGTTGTCAAATTGAATAACCCGTCGATATCATCGACCACAGATCGATATCATTGGTGGCTTCTCAGAATAAAAAACGTCAAACTAAATGATCTGTTATCGAACTCCTATTTTGATAATATCGAATGAGGCATATCTATGTCATCGAAATAATACTTGATGATATCGAAGGTCACTGCCCGATAAAAAGCAGGCGAGCGGGAAACTTCTATTTTTGTCTTCTCTCTTAACTGTTCATCTCCCTTAGCGTTTTTCCCTCTTTTGTTGACCACAAGCAGTCTAGGGTAGCTCCAATCAGGTAATTTCTTACACATCCCTCTTGATCCTTCAAGGTTTACTCTAGTATTTTGGGTTATTCTAGTTTGATTATCTCTTTATGTTGGGAAATCTCTTAGTGGAGCTCATAGCCTTCAGTCTCTTGTCAAAATCCTTCTCACTGTCATCTTTTTTTTTCCAAATGAGTAAAGACAAAGGGAAAGCACCTGTTGTTGGGGAATCCTCCAGACCCACCAAGCAAAAAACTCTAGCCCCAAAGAATAGGGCTATGGCACCAGTTCGGCGGTCCTTAACACGCCAACGGAGTAGACAAATGACATGTGGTGAGGCTCCTGCTACTGCACCAGCATCCCCACATGCTGTTGTAGCCCTCCACCTCATATTCTTAAAAAACATGCAGGGAGGTGCCTGCTGCATGAATGTAAGGTTGACAGGGAGTGCATCCAACCCTTCAATTTGGAACCCTTGTTGGATGCGATCGACTGGCTGCCCCTTCTTGATTTGGTGTCCATGTCATGATGAGAGGACCTATCGCTTCCTTGCATATTGTCATTCTCCAGTCCTGGATCCACCATCCATTACCGTCACTATTAGGGATGATAGTGTTGACATTACTACCGAATCCATTGCTAGTATTTTCAGTCTTACCCTATCTCCAGTTGGCTTGTCTGACCTTGATCTTGAGAACCTAATCACTCGCTCTACAATACAAAATTCCTATGCCAGGACAGAGATATTTCATGGTACCAAGGGAATGCATTGAAAGCCAAATATATGAATCCTAAGTACTGAGTCCTACACAGGATATTCTGCTCCAACGTTTATCCTTGAGGACTAAATTGAGTAGATCTTACCGGGTTCATGGTCATTGTCATGTACTGTGTTGCAACTGGTATCAAGTTGTGTTTGCCTACTTTAATTCTTCACTAGTTGGCAAGTGTCATCTACACGTCAAGAGAAGTTCATCTGCCTTTTCCTCACATCATTCATGTGTTATGTGATACAATTGGTCTTCCTACAACAGACGATCCTGAACGTCCACTACAACATTTTAACAGGGTCAATATTCGAAAGTTGGACCTTAAATTTCATCTATATCCGAAAGGCCAACATGACGAAGAAATTCATGGAGAAGGAGAAGTGGGAGAAGGAGCAGTACCAACGGAGAAGATCCACCAGAGCCTCAGCCCATTCCGACTCCGATCGATTCCGCTCAGGCCCAATGTACAAATTTCATTAAGATAGGAACCGGAGTGACACTATGTGGATTGAATCGAATAGAGACTAAGCTGGAAAGGCATGATGTGCGGTTCTCGGCATTGGAGAAAATGGTGTCTGGAGTGCAGCACACGGTCCAGTAGCTCGTTGATCTGCTTACGTGCCGTCGAGATGACATGGCTCCATCCTCCTCGGCACCAGCACCATAGAGTCGATAGTTCTCCTGCCATCACAAACACTGATTACTCATTTACATGTTAGGGCATAAATATCTTTTTGAATGCCATACGGTCTTCTATGAGTATGTGGTGGCTAGCTAACTTGGACAGTCTAACAAGTTCTTTTTTTGTTAGTTGTTATGGTTTATGGATATCCTCTGAATGAGGAAAATACTTGTATTTTGATATGCCCATGGTTGGGTTGGATATTTGGTTGGGTTGTTTTGGGATGGATGTTTAAATTTTGCCAAGGTTGGACAGTTTTTATATTTTGATGGCTGATCGATAATATATATATATATATATATATATATATATATATATATATAATGCCTATCTTCTACCAAGTTGAGATGTTTACAACACTTTCTGATAATGATGCTTGTTCTTATGTAAATTACTCTCTGCCCTTAAATGTTGTGAACTGATTTGTGATTTCCAGTAATGTTGTTATCTGTTTTTGAAATCGCAGCCTACTCTAGCTGCTCACAATTACTCACTGATCTCTATGAAATGCTGATATCAATTGTGTCTGCTTTCTATTATATATCCATTAAGATTGTGAATTGGATTGTGGTGTCTAACGTTTAAAGCTCTACCACTATGTGATTTTGAAAACACAGCTTTCCTTTTGCCCTGACTTTATACTTCAACTTCAGTCAACTAATATTGTTATATTGCCCTTTGCCAATGACTGACAAGAAGGGGGAGAACAAATCCCACCAATGGAGAAAATTGTGTGCATCTATGTATGTATGGTGGTACAGGTGTTAAGGGGAGCAGCCGTAAGGAGATAAGGGGAGCAGCTACTACTGAATGGTACAATCGTGTGTGTGAACTGAAATAACATATTTGTAAAATTGTGTAAAGTTCTTGTACACACATTTAGGATGTTGGTCTAGGTGTTGTTTTAGGATTTCAGGTGTTTTGTCATGTAATTAACAAAGGGGGAGATTGAAAGTGCACTAGTTTGTCAATTAGCGTGAGTGTTGAGTTAGCAGCCCCATAGGAAGAACATTCGAGCGTCTGCCTCAACTAGATGTGTGCTCCGAACTCATCAAAGGTAAACTTAGCCTCACATCCCATGTCCCAAAACACCCAGGAACATAAAATTCTTAAAAATGGATAGAACAACATAGGGTTTAAAGTATGAAAACTATTTTGAAAATTAAGAAAATCTCTAAGTTTTCAGCTTTTATCGATATATCGAGATCACCTCGATGAGATTGAACACCAGTTATCGATGTCCTCAGAATACAATCGATATCATCGAATTGAGGACTACTTGTGTCCAGCAACCAACTAGATCTCTGGATAAAATTATCGATGAATTGATGGAACAATTGATATCATCAACATTCAAATTTCAAGATCATCAAGACGGATCGATATAATCGAATCCTGGTCTGTTTGAATCTAGCAAGCTTCTAAGGCAAATCATACATTTATTGATGACTCGAAGGAAGCCTCGATATTCTCGGAATTCAAACTCCGATGATATCGATGGACCTTCGATGTTATCGATTTCGGACCAAACTGTCCAGCAAGCTTTTTAGAAAAATCCTCTTTAAATGATTCGAGGAATCAAGGCTCCTTCGATAATATCGATATTTAAATATCGATCATATCAAATCTAGGTTGTTATCATCGAATTCGGAGAATGGAGTGTCCAGCGGGCTTATAGGAAATCTTCTATAAAAGATCAATGAATCGAACTAGGTATCGATATCATCGACATTTGAAATCCGATGACATCGTGGGAGGATCGATAATATCGAAGCCTGCTGTCTCAATTCTTAGCCTGCTCTCTTATTTTTAATTGTCGAGGAATCAAACCATGGGTCGATGAAATCAGAGTTCGAAATCCGATGTCATCGAAGCATGTTCGATATGATCGATCTGTGTATAAGAGATTCAACGGTGATTGTCAGAAGAGTTCATATCATCGATCCGTCCCTCGATATCTTTGAAAGTATACGTTTGATGATATCGAAGATGGCTTGATGATATCGAACTCTGTAAAAAATTTGACTATTTTATTACTGTTGGATCTCTTTGCCTATTTAAGGAGAGCTTGCTATTGGTTGCTGTAGTGAGAAAAATAGAGAGAGCCTTGAGAGAGTCCTGCATACTATTTACCCTAAGCTCTTTTTCTCATGGAAGTTCATCCTCCAACCCACCCTCATCATTGATATTCAATAAAGTGGATTAGGGAATGAACTTCCGCATTCAAGGATCATCTAACTACCACCTTAATGGTAAATCATTGAGCAGGGATACCTTGAATGCTTAGACGCTTGAAATCACTCCATCTCTAAAATAGGAAAACATTTAATAGAGTAGGATTCCAACATAGCCTTGACCCAACCCGTCGCCTTACATTAGAGCATCATAAGTGTTGCGGATCAAGGGAGCTGAAGATCTTTCGTCATCAAGGAGGAGATCTTCATCAACGTGCTTAATGGGGCTCATGTACTTATCTGTAAGTCATTAGAGTCCAGAGACCCTGCTGATCATTCCTTTGTGTAGGATTGGGTCACAGGTGATTCTCACCCCTTTCAAGCACTCATAGGAGGCCTCCGATGGGAGAATATGTGTGGGTGTTGTGTGTTGACCCTTGCTCTTGATGAGCATAAACTTAGGTTCTTGGCCTGTGTGGCCTAAAACCTAGGTGTTGTGTGTTGACCGTTGCTCTCATGTAGGGCATAAACTCTAGGTTCCTTGTGTGGATCCTTGGCCTGTGTCCTAAAACCCTAGGTTCCTTGTGTGGATCCTTTGCTCTTGTGTAGGGCATAAAACCCGGGTGCTATGTGTTGACCCTTGCTCCTGTGTGGGGCATAAACTTGTGTCTCGTGGAGATATGTCTAGGTTCCTTGTGTAGGTCATAGAGTCAACCTTGTGTAGGTTGTGAAGGTTAGAAGTAAACCTGATTTAAAACCTTTGTTAGTGAGATCCGGTACACTCAAGTGTTGAGTGTGTCCACCGGAAGTGGAGTATGCACGTAGCCGAACCACTATAAATGACTGTGTTTGGGATTGATATTTTCACATTACTATTTGTGTTTACTTTGAATGTTCTCATCAAGCATGCTCACATGATTATTTAGAACTGATAAGAATCACATCCTGCACACAGACACACAGTCGCATCTTTCATTCATCGTAGACTAAGCTTGCATACTGGTTAAATACTGAATAGTCTTATGATTGAATCCTCCATTTGACTTGGAAACCATTGGAGTTAAATTGGGGTCATCTTAATAAGAGTCTTTAAATCAGGATTATGACAATATGATTTTAAATCACCATTAAAATTTTGTAAAGTCCTATTCACCCCCTCATGTGCAGCCCATCATATGTCATGTGTTGTAGCCCACTGAGTGTGTGACTCGGTGAGGCCCACTGTGATTTATGGTGTGGCCCACTGAGATATACCTCAGGTGTGGTCCATCATATGTGATATGTGGTGTGGACCACTGAGTTTTTGACTTAGTGAGGCCCAACAGTTGCAACGAGTCAGGTCCAGCCCGACACAGAGCCTTCTTCTCTGGTTTGGGCTTTCACTGGACGAGCCAGTCACACAATACTGAGTAGAGTCAGACCTGCAACCACTTCGGCTCCCGGCCCTTGCTGGTGATAGCTCCAACAGCCGTGTGCTGTTAGATGAAAAATGGGAGGAGACTGAGTGTTACCTGGTCTGTTCTACGTCTGCTGAGTCGACTCAAGCCTAACACAGCTACAACAATTTGGATAATGTCACACCTGCAACATTCGTTCTGGGTTAATAGGATTTCATGAACGTTAGGAAGCTAACCGAGATGACTAGAGGCCATACCTGATGGGAGATCCTAGTCCCAGGACTTAGTGGAGCAGCGACTCGTCCTGCCTAAGTGGCTGAGAACGGACCGAGTCGAGCTGATGATGCATATGATGCATTTCAAAGCATATGATGCATATGATGCATTTCAAAGCAAAGATGTGAAATTTCAAAGCAAAGTAAAGATGGGAGACAGAGATGGGAACGGATCACCAGAAGAGCATATGATGCATTTCAAAGCAAAGATGGAAAATTTCTCTAGAATTCCTCAACTTTGTCTGCGATTATTTGGATATTCTCTGACAAGAAGAGCTTTCAGATGATATTCAGGTTTAATCCCAGGATCTATTCATACCTGGGAATAGATGCAGGATGCTTTTATGTTAAACTTTTTCTTTTCGCGAAAAGTTAGTTTAACGGAATTGGCTTCTATTCGCCAAGAAGAAAATGAATCAGTCAAAGAATTCATCAGTCGATGGAAGGACTTGGCAGCATCATGTCAAAATCCTTTGTGGGAATCAGAACAAGTAGAACTATGTCTAGAAGGCACGAGACCAGAACTGGCATGCCACCTGATTAGTAAAGATTGGAAAACCTTTCGTGATCTCGCAACGAAGGCTTATGCTCTTGAAAAGATGATTGGAAGAGTGTCCGCTTTTCAAGCAATATCAGACCACATCACTCGGAAAGAAGAAACTAAAGGAGATTATCAGGATGTTGGAAGAAATAGCGATGAAGAAGATAGAATTAGTCGTGCGATTATAATGACATATAAAAGGTCCAGGTGAAATAAAGACCATATAAAGTATTTGTTTGCAAGAAAAGACATACTTCCTATGCTGAAACAATTGTTGACTATGAAGAGTATCAAATTACCTCAGCTGAAACACCTTGAAGAGATTGGGAATACAAGAGGAATGAATTACTGTCATTATCACCGTACATTTGGGCATCATACAGAAAATTGTAGTACCCTCAGGAAAAAGCTACGAAAGATGATCAATAGAGGAGAAATTGTGATGGAAGAATATGACAGAAAGAAATAATGGCGATTCCAAAATATTGATGATCTCTTGATGGTTCATTATGCTTATGTGCAAGAAGAAATAAGAATAGACATGCCTGATTAGTTTGACGACTGGGGGCAATACTAATTTTGGATGATCGGTATGAGGTGATGTGGCATCAGCATACTTGTTAAAGATCGCGACATTGTGATTTTGATTACGAAGATTATTAGAATAATACTTCTTAATCAAAAGGGGGCATGACAAGTAGGAAGATGAAACGACTACAAAAGACAAAGTCATATATTCCTTTTCATCTGAATGAATAAAAAGTGCACAAATTTTCAAGCAAAGCTTCTCAAGCATACCAGGCATATTAAGATTGAGCACAACGATGATGATTATATCGCCAAGCACCGATGATTATATCGCCAAGCGTCGATTATTATATTGCCACACGCCGATGATTTTCGTCAAATTCGCCAAGTATCGATGGTCATCACCAAAATTAGCAACTATCGCTGTCATCATCAATCGTCCATATAAGTGGAATAAAATTATATGGCCAACCACACATAAAGTTGATGACAGGATGAAAGCTCATCATTGAAGACAGCCTAGCCAAGCCTATACAGCCAACTATGCATAAGACCCATCATTATTACCATTCGGGCAGCAGTGAGAAGCCAGTGGCCCTTAAAAGCTTGTGAAGGCCTTCATATACATACCCATGTGGGTTGCAGATGAAGCTAGTGACTTAAAGCCCTAAAAGGCCAAGAAGTCCTTAACGGCTAGTCATGCATAACACCCATGCCGCTTGTATAGCTTTCCAACAGCGTCACGGGGAACGGAGGAAAATACCCTCCCGCGAATGGGTCCGACCTTGCAGGCGAAGATAAAATCTATGTATGTTCTCTTGAGCCTTTGCTCCTTGAGCCCTGCTCTCTTGAGCCATTGCTCTTTGAGCCCAGCCTGAAATTGGTAGTAAACTATAATTGCTCTTTGAGCCTAAGTCTCGTCCAGTCAAGTTGTGTCCAGTCTAGTCAAGTCGAGTCAAGTCAAGTCGAGTCAAGTTAGGATCAGTTCAGTCTTGTACAGTCAAAGTATGGTCAGTCAAAAGTACACTAGATCCACTGTTCAAAAGCATAAACTGTGTAACATTCAAAATGTTGCAGATACATATTTCACTTTAGATATGATCAAATATGCAATTGCCTGATGAAAATTTTAAATGTTGAGTAAACAACATGCAATTTAGGGAATTGAGTTTACGTTATAGGTTAAGGTTATAGGTTATAGGTTATAGGTTAAGGTTTAAGTTTAGGTTAAGGTTAAGATTTAGGTTTAGGTTTAAGTTATAGGTTTTGAGATTTGAGAATAGGTTTAGGTTAAGGTTATAAGTTTAGGTTTAGGAAATTGGGTTCGGGTTCGGGTATAGGTTTGGGTTTTCAATTTTAAGTTTAGGTTTAGGTTAGGGAGTTGATATTAGGATTAGATGTAGGTTTAGGTTTAGGAATTTGAGAATATGTTAAGGTTTAGGTTTAGGAAATCAGATTCGGGTTTGAGATTGGGTTTACGTTTGGGTTTTAGGTTAAGGGTGTGGTCCCTACAAATACAGATATAAACACGGCCTGTCCAAATTGCCAGGCCCCTCCAATGTTATCCATAGGAAATTGACAACTTCATCATGGTCATAACAGCAGTTCCCACCTTCCAGGGACCCCCGCTCATCCAGATAGCTCCGACGCACATCCGGGTCTGCTCCATTAGTTTCGAGCAAATACATAAACACAGTCTATCCAAATGGCTAGGCCCCTCCAATGCTGTCCATAGGAAATGGACAGCTTCATCATGGTCATAACAGTGGTTCCCACCTTCCAGGGACCCCCGCTCATCCGGATAGCTCTGACGCACATCCGGGTCTGTTCCATTAATTTTGATCAAATACATAAACCCGGCTTGTCCCTGGGATCCACCGGATTCGTCTGATCCAGGGATCCAAGGAAGCCAGATACTATAATTTGCGCCATAGTTTCAGCCATCTGAAACGCTGAAATCACGCACACTAACATAATCCGGAAAGGAATTTCTTTCGCTAAAATATACCAACAAAAGTAAATGGCATTCTTGATTTTTCAACTAGAAAGCACAAAATATGAACTGGAACATGAGAGCATAGAAGTGTTGACTCACTTGTTCACTTTAACCCAAGTAACTTTTAGTGTTTCCGTTTTCTTTTCATCAAGCTCTTCAATCACCTTCTTGATTTTTGACTTATCATTCTAAGTAAGAGAAGAATATAGTAAACAAACAACTTCAGACATAAACAAATTCAATTTTTTTATTAAAAAAGAAAAGAAAAGAAAAAAAGATGAGATCCTTTACAAGGTGAGAAATACAGCAATATACCTCAATGATGTTTTTCTTGGATAATAAGTCATTATATTAATCTTCAGCTTTCTCGAACATTACCATAATTTTTTTGTTGACCCTCTTCTCAAGGCTGAAAGCAATCAATCAGATTAACTGAGATGCATGTCCATTAACCTTCTTCTTTTAAAAAAAAATGCAAAACCAACATCAATTAGGTGTTAAATCATATTATTTCATTGTCATGGAAAAGAAAACAAAAACACAGGAAACACAACAACTAGTATCTAATCACACACACCCATTGTTCAGCTTGAAGTTTCTCAAGCTCCTCCCTTGATTTACGAGGATCACGAGATGAGAAGTCATAATCTGTCCCACTTTTTTCAAATAATTGTTTCTCAGCTGCAATCCAACTATGCCTTTCTAGTAGTTTATCTACCTTCAGGGAGCAATCTTTTTGTTCCATCTCCATTCGCTTAATTTGCATGAATGGGAAAGAGTGGGTTTCTACCAAGAACACATACACAATTTCATAGATCAAGCAAGTTAAATAAAATAGGAACAAAATAACCACTGCAAGTACCTCATTTTCCAATTTTTTCCTCTCAACATTTGCATCACTAATTTTATGTTGAAGCTTCTGTTGCTCCTTGACAATGGCACTGATCTCAAAGTCACATTATTTCATCTTTGAACGACTCAATTTCCTAGTGATTTTGGTAGATTCTGCTTGGATAAAGCTTTTGTAGTGGCAATAATCCATTTGCAACCTGAAAATCAAAAGACGAGTATGGACTCAAATCTATAGTATGAATTGATTCATCCTACAATGAGGTCCAGGATCTTTGGATTGATGTATGCATATGCTACATACATGGTGGATGAATCACCATGACTTGAGGAAGTTTTGGGAATGATCAAGAAAAGCAAATAGTATAGTCCCTGAACCATGTAATGCTTATTAAAGAGAAACAGGAAAAGGCTTTCTCACCGCCATATCTCCCAAGGATTTGTTGCATATTGGACAGGTGTAGTGACTACATGTGTGCACCTGAACACAATGCAAAAGGAGAACAGGAGTTGAGTTCATGCATCATACTCCACTTCCCAATAAATGGGAAAAAGGAAAGAACAAGGTGGAAACTCACATATAATGCAATTTGAAATCAAAGCAAAGAAGAGATGGGCAGACCTGAAAATAAGCTGAATGCATGAAATGGCCACATGGAAGGGCTCTAACTGATGCACTTCAAGTGAACAAGAAATCACAACATATGGGGCAGTTAGTCTCCAGACCTTTCTCCCGGCAAATGTGCTCGACTAACTTCATCCTTAGGCAACAATTATATGTCATGTAATGAAAGAAGTCAACACCAAGTCCCTTTCCAAGGCGGCATAGGTTGCAGAATGGGTAATGGTACATTGTCCTGAAGAAATAAAGAAAAAGGAGGGAACGCATTTAGACAACCCCTTCAAAATCATTCCATTAAAAAAGGAATCACAGCATCAATCTGTCATATTCTCTACCACAAAATATAACTTAGGTTTATACCATGTTCATAAGTAGGAGATATGCTAATAACATTATTTCAAAGTAGCATCAAGTTTTTTAGGGAGGGACCATTATTACCTAAACCATTTACACATGTCAGCAACAAGGGAAATGAAAAGATCAAATAGAATTTCAAGATGATGTAAACAATATTTCATCCCAATTACACAACTAGAATACAAGAACAATAAGCAAACCTTTACAAGCCCATTCTTGTGATAAACATTGAATCCTTGAACATCAATACGATGCTTTCCATCTTTTACAAAGCCAATTGTCACCTCAGCAAACATCTAATACCACAACAGATTGAAAGTCTTTAGACTTTCATAACCTATTTCTGAAGAACTTCGCAATCTTCAATGCCAATTACAAGTTACAGAGAAAAAAAAAAGACTTGAATTTCAAGAACTAGGTGCTTGTGAGAACTGGGTGTGCAGCCAACTAACCCAAACATAAACTCCAAAGAAATTTCAAGAATTTAACCAAATCATGCCCAATGCCATATCAATAGAAACCAAGATATCTAATAAAACAGCGGAAAAGGTAGAAAGCCAAAATATGAACAGAGAGGATTGGGAGAAAAGAATTGCATCTCACCTCGGCATGTCACCTTGAAGCACTGACACCTTTTAGATCTTGTATCAATGACACAATTTTATATTACAAGCCTGCTTTCTACCATAAACAAAAAGGAAAACAAAGAGAAAGATATCTGATGTCAAAAGAGTACCTCAAAACCCTTCCTCAGCTTGTCAAGACTCCTTTGGGTCTAAAAGCTCATCTGAAGAAGAATAAGAAGAAGAGCCATAAGGATCCAGTTATTTAACTATAGATAAGTCGCCTACTCACAATAATTCCAGACCATACCCACATGCCAAAACTACTGCATTATGTCTACTAAGCTGATTGGGAGTTTCATGGGAGATTTTTGATAGTTGGAAAATACTGGAACTCCACCATCGGGAGCAACAGTCGGCTGACCACCAGAACTGATGTCGCCCATTGTTGTTTCTTATAGAAGTTGAAAAAGAGAGAGAAATATATCCATCCTAGTAATCTCACGGTTTGCCTACAACATAATTAAGAACAGGTGATTGAGATTTTGAGGGGAAAAAATATGGAAGAAACAAGGACTAATCTTCTGCATAAATGGAAGGCTTTTGGGTTTTCTGTTTTCACCTCAACCACAAACTGTGCCCAGATCTTGCTGTCTCGAACTTCCATAAAAATACAAGAGAAACTAAAGTATATTAAATGACAGAGAAAAATAAACACAATGAAAGATACAATACATCAATTAATTTGAAAGAGAGAAAACGACTAAATACTCACACAAGGTTACTTATCAGTGGATCTTTTTGCTTAATAGATGAGGTATGGGACAAAAAATGAGACCGATCCAAAGTTGTTCATAAGGTCACATGGACCTGGATGGAGTAAAAACAAAAATATCAGCTTGATCCAAAAATAGGGACTTTTAGGGACAAAAAACTTGCCAAGTCAAATCAAGTGTCCAAATGGGAGCACAAGTTCTTGCAACAGGGAAAAATTTTTTCTGCCCCAACTATTACATGTCTTTGAACAGCCCCTAAAGAAAAAAGAAAAAAAGAAGAAAAAAAATGAGGGATTTAATGAAATGGAGACCTTTACTAAGTTGGGTTGCTTGCCTGGAGCTCTTATTAAGGTTTCTTTGCTTATACTCTTTTGTTTTTTATTTTTTATTTTCATGGGTTGTATTGCTTATCTATAGTCGATCTTACAAAATTGATAAGGAAAAACTACATTCAGCTGGGTAACAAACAAAACATGCAATCAAAACTGAAAAGTTCAGATTTCTTGTCCAATTCTTTTAAAAAATGAAGAAAATGAAAGCCAAAATAACTCAATCTACAATCGATCTTACAAAATAACCAAATATACACAAAAGTAAGCTGAAAATACAGCCATCCCAGCCTGATTGAAAGAAAAATCAAAGAAATTAACCAAGAAGGAACAATCAAAACCAAAAACTCCCTAAATACATACAAAAATGAAGGAAAAGAAGCAAACACCACTCGATCTACATCCGAATACTGAAAGAATTCGCAAACGGAGAAAATACAAGCAAAAGAAGTACTCCTCCCTACTCGATCCACAGAAAAATAAGAGAAAATACACATATAGAAACCATCAAAATGGAAAAAACAAAACACGCATTCTATGCCCTTAACCGAGGACATATCCACTAAAAACCCTATCATTTATCGGAAATTGCAGATAACTTTCACGAGAACGAGAAGAACAGATGGAAAAAAAAATGGGAGAGATTTCTTACAATTCTCTTCTTTGTTGTGATTTGAGAAAAATCTAGGGTTTACTTTACGAATTACACGACGAGAGAATCGCATACCCACAAATCGAACATTGCTTCTAGTCATAGAACTACAAATCCCACTTGCAAACACCCACAATAAGCAGACCCATAACTTCATTATCACAGAAAAAAGACTCATTTACAAAATCAAACACCTAGTGTACGTTTGGTGCAACGAATATCATGATATTTCAGGATCAATAAGTCTAATTTGGTGCAAAATATCATGAAGTTCATGACATTTAGTGCCACCAAATGCACCCATACGCAAAGCATGAAAAAATCTAGCCTTGTAAACCTCATTAAACTACACAATAGTCCATTCCAAAGGCTTTCCTAACCAGGATCGATTCCTTGCAGAGCTATAAACGTAACCAAATGAGGCACTCCTCATTGGGATTCTATCCCTGCTCGAAATCAGGAAAAAGAGTGATATAAGAACAACTCAAATCCAATTCTCATCCATCCCAATTGTGATCTGGGCAAAGACCTCCACAAAAAAAGGGAGAAATCTCAAAACCAAATCCTCTAACCCCATGTGATGCCATAAACAGACAATTCAAAACAATAACACAACATCAATCTGGCTAATCTCACCACCTCACAAGAAGCAACTGAATAGAGGCCTGAGTACAATCAGATTTAAAAAGATCCAAACAAGCTCAACCAAAGCCAATCTCTCTCCAAAACAATCAAATCTACGAGAAACATAAACCAATATCATAAAACAAGTAACAGATCTTCAAAAACAACATCAGGGAAATATATCAAAGATCTCAACAGATAGTAACAGATCTAACAACAAATCACAAACAACCAAAAAAAATAATAATCAGATATACGATTTATAGCTACGATCTACACTGAATAGTAGAATAAAATGTAAAACATCAATAAAACCCCTTGATTTACAAAAGGAATGATTGAAACCCTAAATTACAAAAGGACTGATCGAAACCCCAGATTCATGAAAAGGGGAGGGAAGAACAGCAACACTTTCACTGACCTTTGGGAAGGCCACCGAGAAACCCTCACAATATCTCTTCCTGCTTGTGGGAGGATTGAAATTCTAGAGAAATCAAAGAGAGACGACCTTGGGCAGAGATACCGGTTTTTATAGGGAGGAGATGGGAGATGAACGGCTGGGATGGACTGATCAGGTGTGGTCGAGAATCGGAGAAGATTCACAAAACATGCATAAGGAAATCAATAAAAAGAATAGGAGAAATCGCTCACCTTTCCATGTCCGTTGAGAGAGAGAGAGAGAGAGAGAGAGAGAGAGAGAGAGAGAGAGAGAGAGAGAGATTACTAAGGCTTTGAAAATGGGATGATTGAGAGAGAGAGAGAGGGTTTTGGCAGAAATAGGGAGATTCCCTTTTGGGCGCAGAGATAGTGAGAGAGATAGGAAGACAGGGCGCTGTAAATTCGTTTGGGTGCACTACTCTGTTTTAGCGCTCGCCCAATGATTTTGGGCGTGGATTCGGTACCTACGTGGGGCCCACCATGATGTATATGGTTTATCCATTCCGCCCATTTATTAAAAAAATATATATATATTTAGGGAATGATCCCAAAAATGAGGTATATTGAAGGTTCAACTGGACCACACCATAGGAATCATGTGTGATTTAATCTCTATTGTTTCATATCGTGTGGTCCACTTGAGCCTTCCATTTACTTCACTTTTTTGGATGATATTCTACAATTATATTTCAAAACAGATGGATAGATCAGATAGAACACATATATTATGGTGGGCATTAAAAAATCCCTTACAAGACCATTAATTTCTTGTGGTGTAGCAACTTTTTTGCTACGGATATAATCCGAAGCAATTTAGCTACGGTTTATATCCGTAGCAAAAAACTAACGTGGTCTGTATCCTTTGTTCATGTTTTTGTTAGTGTATGTTTTTATGTTAGACTATCATTTGTCATTCCTAATTCGATTGGTATATCCTTTGAATGACCATAATTAGCATACACCATGTTTTAATGTTTATATGCACCCTCTAATCCCCTATTAGTATGTGCCTTATAATTAGTAAATCTATTAGTTATAGAGTTGTTCCATGCTATGTTTTATTGGTATATCTATTGGAATTAACTCTTTATCAAATACTGACAAAAATGGGGAGAGATCAAGTCCCACCAAAATAATGAATTCTGTTTTACAGGATTTGATTGTTCTATGCAAGAATTGATTAGATATGATGAGCAAGTATAGGGGAGCATTGCTAATGATACATGTCTTGAGTCTTGTAGTTAATTTGTATATCATTGTAATTTTGGACATGTAATATTTTGTGTTGTTTTGGTATGTCATTGGTATGGATAATGACATGCTCTAGGTTAGTTTTTTTTTTCACGTAATTAATAAAGGGGGAGATTGTTAGTGCACCGATTTATGTACCTTATTTGTTAATCGCATGATTCCATGTGTCATGTAATCGATTGGCCCTTGGAAGCTGAAGACTGAAGACACAAGTGAAGTTGGAGCATTAAGGAGCAAAAGAACAAGTGTATGAGGTACCTTGACGACCTTGACCCTTGACCTAAAACAACCTAAACCTCTAGATGAACCTAACACTAATAGGTAAAACTTTTACTGATCATCCCTTAAGCCATGGGAGCTTACATTGACCACCCTTAGATTGACTTTAGAAGTCCCAAGTTGCTGAAATAACCGAATAAAGTCAGCAACCTTCGGTCCCACCGAAATTGGTCAAAACAGGACAACAAGCTCAACCCTAAATTTCATCATAATTCAGCTGCAACCAGACATACCTTTGGCCGGACTTAGTGCCGCTGAATTGTGAATTTGGTCTGACCGAAAATGACCAAAATTGGTAAGCAAGCCTTCTTGAATAACCGTATATTTTAGCTCCAGTTAGACAGACCTTTGGCTGGACTCGGTGCGAGCAAAGGTCATGTTTAGTCTGACCGAAGGCACAAAAAATTATCCAACAACATATGTGGTTTTTTCCATAGGCTAATTTGGTGTGACCGGTGTGACCGAAGCCAACTTTGGTTGGACTAAAGAATAACCATTATAGATCTGTTAGAGCCTTTTTCCTATAAATCTAGCAATAGGATCTTTGTGGAGATGATGAATTTTGGCATCTTAGAGACCTTAATTCATCCCAAGCTTTACCAAACATTCTAAGATTTATCCTAATGAGATCCATTATCTCTTCTTAGTGATCCTTCACTCTAAAGAGCATTTCGTGCTCCTCTATAAGAAGATCATGATCTCAAGCATTCTATAGAGTTTAGACACCATCAAATCCTAGTATCTATTAACCTCTTGAGTGCCCATCAAGGTGAATCTCCTAGGCATTACAACTTCTCACTAGTACGATATTCTACCCAACCTTCCATCACCTTGTTCACCTCAAAGGAGAACTACATATAAGGTGATTGATCTTAGAGCTGAAGCCTTGGCAAAGCATCGGCATCATGATTGGGGGAGCAAAGGAGACCTAATTGAAACACAGGAGAGCATAATCAAGCAACTAAGATGACACATCAATGTGGCTCAATTCGACAAGTAAGTGTCATTGAGCGAGCCTATACTATCTTTCTTTGGGTAGGATTAAGGGTAAGTGTTTGTGATCCAAAATCAAATAGGTTCTTGTGTAGGACCTAGGCTCTTGTGTAGGGCCGAATCCACTGGTGTGTATGTGTTATTCTCTGTGGGAGCCTTTTATGGGAGTAAATGTAGGTCCTTGGAATAGGACCGAGGTTCGTGGTGAGCCTCTAGAAAACCATGTAAGTCTTTGAGGGAGTTTAACCTTGTGTGGGATTGTAAAGGTTATAGGTGAACCTGATTTAAAACCTTCGATAGTGAAATCCGATACACTCATGGGATGAGTGGGTCCACTGGAAGTGAAGTAGGAAAACCGAATCACTATAAATGCTTGTGTTTAGGATTGTATTTGAGCAATTGTTTAGTTATGCTTATGTGATGAATGTTTAATTATATGTATGCATGATTAAATGAATACTTGATGTTGCTTCAGCAATCTTTTCAAAGGTTGATTCATCCAACCCTTGATAGAGGAGGAACAAGGCTTTGTTATCTCTCTTCCTTTGATTTTTGAGAGCGATCATTTCTTCATTGGTGAAGGCGGCTTTTTCCTCCATAATGGGTTCTACATACCCATTGTTGACGATCTCCTAAAGATCTTTCGACCCAAACATCGCCTTCATTTAGATGCACCAATTTTCATAATTGTCCTTTGACAACTTAGGAACCTACGGCTGGATTGTGGTGGCCATCTTTACACGAACAAGCTTTATGGGTTAGATGAATTGGCTTTACTAAGCCTCTAGACAATCTGATTTTTTAAGAAGGAAGGGCTGATTTTTTTTTTTTTTAAATGAAGGGAGAGAGGGATATAATAGAAATCTGATATATATATATATATATATATATATATATATATATATATATATATATATATATATATATATATATATATTATAAAAACAGATTTGTCTGGAAAAAAAAATGTTGGAAACTTCTTCTTAAAAAAAAAAAAAAAACTAAGCTCTGATACCAGTTTGTTGGTTGCACAAGCCAGATTTTATAAGTGTTTTAAGAAGACAAAAATATTGGCTTTATAAAGCCTTAACACAACTCAGAAAAAATTGATTCTTTAAAGGAAGGAAGAGAGAAACGAAACCAAATAGAATTTTTGAAACTATTTAAAAAAAAAAAAAAAAAAAAAAAAAAAAAAAAAAAAAAAAAACAACTACTGTTGTACTTCTTCACACTTGCTTTTCACTTACTACAATCGGATACACAATGTGCCTTTTATAGGCTTTTGCATCAACTATGAAAAGTAAAAAAAAATGCCCTTATTAGGAGCTTCCAATATTAAATATTCCTAGAAACTTATAGAGGTTTTCCATCTTCCAAAACAGCTTCAAAGGAACCGTTGTTGTGCATTGGAAGATCATCAGTCAGGTAATTGTTGTAAATGTTTTGGTTTGCAATTCCAATACTATTTAACTGCATTTGAGCAATGAATGGATGACCATGATCTTTTCAATGAAAGGTTGAGATTGTAGGAGAAACTATCACACGAATTGCCAGCTAGATGGAAAGAACAGTTTCCCTTTTTTAAAATATTCCGCTTGCGCGCATCTGTTGCGCTAAAGATCTTATGTAAACAAGTGCGTGAAGACATGTAGAAATGGTTAGATCTTGGTTGAAATTTAGGGCCGCACATGATATACAGCTTGGATCATTGAGGTAAGTGGTCGTGGTGGGTCATGATTGACTCATATGGACACTTCTTGTTTGAAACGAGGGTTGGCGGGAAAATTCAAAAGGAAGAAGGAGATTTTCTCCTTTGGGCTCGAGTCAAACCCGGTTTGACTCAAATTTGGGTTCGGTGTGGAGCGAGTGCACTACACATATGTGTACACATGCCATGAGTGTGGCGCTCACATTGATGATTAGTGAAATCCACACCAACCATCAGTTTCACCTACTTAAATTAGGACATCAGACCATAAATGAGGTAGATCTAAACTTTTGGTGGGACGCACTCAATGAATTTTGAATTTATTTTATGATCTTCAACGATCCAACGATCAGATTGGCTTCAAATCTAAACATCAACAGTCCCAACGTCCTAGGCTCCATTTTCAGTGAAAATCAATAGTAAATTTAGTGGTCATATGACCCAATGGTGATGATCAAGTGGTGGATTGTTAGAATGACGATTGCGGGTCTGATGAATGGTGAATCTGATGATCCAACTCTTGAAATTAATCATGGATGGTTAGATTTATCTATCAAAGAAATCGAAATACTAAAAATAGGTTTCTCTGATAATGTTATGGTCCATCCTGAAAATCAACAAGATGGTCCGATTGATGGATGAAAAGTGTTCTTGACGGTTAGATTGTTGCATGATTGAGTTTATAGGCTGAGTTCAAGGTCAATTGTATGATTGGCCTTATTCCATGGTTAAGATGAAAGATTGTTCATGTGAATTTATGACAAAAATCAAGGCATTGGTTTATCTTTATACTTGATCGATATGAGGTGTTTAGGTACGATATCACATGTCTCAATGGGTAGATTTAGATTGTTTGTTGAATAATCGTTAATGATGTAATCCTATGTTGAGAAGTCAAGGATCAATCAATGGCAGGTTGATCTCGAATTAGAAGATTGAGATGGACGAATCGTGAGCAATCAAGCGATGTGTTAATTATAAATTATATGTGTTCTCACATGCACTCGTGGTAAATTTTATTTAAATGGTAACACCCGAGTACTGAAAAGTACGAGGTGTTACAGGGATCACGTGGAAGCAAACCCAATTCAATCAAATAAGGAGAAATCAAACATAAGTAAAAGCTCACAGAGATCACACACTTTTTAAGTGAAAAAATCCTCGTGGGAAATAACCATGGCACAAAGTGACAAACAATCCACTATGAAACAATATTACAAGAGATAGATGGACTTACCAATCCGAACAACTCCAAAGTCCCTTCTTAAAACCCTAGCTTTCCTTGGAATACCTTAGGAATGTCTTAACATTAAATTAGAATACCCTAATCCCAATTACATATGATATATATTTTATCACAACCGGAATTAGAAACAAATCACGCACTTATGCAGCTTCGTGTGCATCGTCTATGGGATCTTTGATGGCATCGACAGTCATCGAAGACCATAGATGACAACGAAGCCACATTTGATGGCATCGAGTAGTAACTCCAAAACTGTCCGGCTAGTAATTAGGATTTTTTTGATGGCATCAAGTGGTCTGTCAATGGCATCGATAGACCATTGATCTCAATCAGATTAAAGTCATCTAACAAAAAGATCATCCAGTTCATGACTGTCTTGCTCGCTCAAATCATTGTTGATAAATTTTTCTGATTTATTTACTTTTATATGCCATGAGGCCGTTAAATTCTTATCTTACTTTCCTTACATATTTTAGTAGACAAATACAATCAAGCTATACTGTATTGATAAAATTCCTTGTTTTCTATGTTAAAAAAAATAATAATAATAATAATAATATAAAATCATCTGAAGGACTAACTCTCCCCCCTTAAAAATCACCTAGTTTCATTGTCAATCGATTGCCAATCTTTATACATATGTCCTAGTTTGATTATTTTGGCAACTGGGGTAACAAGGATTCCATTTAAGTCAAATATGACTATAACATACCCAACACATATATACTCACATGCGTATAAACAAAATCTGCCCATTCATTTCACGTTTGAATAGCAATATGATCATCACCTAAAAATTGCACTAAAAAATTGAAGTAGTGAGTTATAGATAGTTGCATAGTTTTTCGTCCACCGTTTCTTTAACGACCTCTGACTAGACGCTTAGAATAAACTAATATGGTTTTCAGGAGTGGGCCATCAGCAGTAGGATTCACTGGATGTTCGTTATGAATTTTTACTTAGCAGTATCAATAAGAAGCGGATTGCCTATTGCACCCCCTGATGGGGTTTCCTAGTCAGATCAGAGGAGAGATGGAGCAGCGGGTGCAAAATCTGGAGTGGTTCACCACGCTGCTCAACCAGTTGTGGGTGGTGCACGACCGGTCGTGGGTGGCGCTCGACCAGTCGTGGGTTCGAGTCCTGCCACGACTCAAAGTCCAGCAACTTTGAGTAATTATTCTCTGGGGTTCTCGACCGGTCGTAGGTGGTCCACGACCGGTCGTAGGTGGCTCTCGACTAGTTGTGGACTCGGTATGACCAGTCGAGGTTACGCACATTCATTTCGCGATTTTGCACGGATTTCGTTTTGCAAGTCCTTTCGCAACTGGGATGCAGAAAGGAGTTTCCTAAAACTTTAAATAGGAGGTACCTAGGGCTTTCTAGGTACGACAAGAGGGTTTCCTAAAGCTTTACAAGGGATTTGCTAAAGGGTTTAGGGCTACCAAAGGTGAGAGAGAGAGAGAGAGAGAGAGAAAGAGAGAGAGGAAGCTTATAGAAGGGAGGTTCTGCTCGTGGAGGTTATCTACTGTGCAATCTATATATCAACGCCTCTATGTCCTCGTAATCGGTGAGATCTCTCTGTTTTCTTTATTTCTCTTATTATTCATCCACTCCTGCTTAAGTGAAGAAGGTTGTAATGTTCTACTTCATAGTTGATTGTTGATCTGGACGAGGTCCCGTGGTTTTTACCTCTTTGAGGGTTTTCCACGTAAAAATCTCTTGTGTGGTGTGTGGTTTATACTTTGATTTATTTAATTGCTTTATTATCCATAATTCTGGTTTGTTTCGGGAGGCTAGATCCTAAGGTTTTGTGTAAGGCCCCCAACAAAGTGGTATCAGAGCTAAGTTCATTGAACAAGTAGGATCAGTTTTGAATTATGGAAGGTGGCTCATCAGGATGATCAACCTCAATGGTTCTAACTGGACCATATGGAAGGCTAAGATGGATGACTTGCTTTATTGCAAGGACCTATATTATCCAATTTTAGGCATATCAACAAAATCTAAGGATATGTCTGATGATTGGAAGAAGATGGACTGGAAGGCGGTGGGGTTTGTTAGACAATGGTTGGATGATTCAGTGTTCCACCATGTGTCTACGGAAACCTCAGCCGCTAGCCTATGGCTGAAATTAGAAGGGTTGTATGAGAGGAAGACAGCCATTAATAAAAAATTTTTGATAAGGCGACTTGTGAATCTCAAGTTTAAGGATGGTGGTTTTGTGGCTGAGCACATGAATAAGGTCAGCAATATAGTGAACCAACTCTCCTCTATAAGATGATCCTGGATGATGAATTGCAGGCTTTACTATTGCTTAGTTCATTGCCTGACAATTGGGAGACATTGGTGGTGTCTCTAAGTAACTCCACGTCAGACGGAAAGATATCTATGGAACAGGTAACCAGTTGTCTCTTCAATGAGGAGACAAGGAGGAAGTCTCAGGGGTCTACTCAGCAAGAGGCCCTTGTAACACAAGAACGGGGGAGAGGAAAGATCAGGAAGGGCGGGAAGGCCCGAGATAAATCAAGAGGCAGTCGAGTAACAGAAAAGATGTTGATTGCTGGAATTGTCGCAAGAAGGGCCACTACAAGCATGAATGTCGTGGTAAGAAGAACGACAAGAAAGGAAAAGGAAAGGAAGATGAATCAGATTCTATTGCGGTCGCTTCAGATGGCGACGTTGTAGTTATTCTTTCAGCAGATCATGATGTATGTCTCACGGCTACGAGTTAGGACACCGACTGGGTGATTGACTCAGGAGCTTCGTTTCATGCGACTCCACGCAGGGACTTCTTCACAAGCTACAAGTCTGGTGACTATGGAATTGTGAAGATGGAAAATTCTGGCATATCGAAGATCGTGAGAGTCGATGATATTTGTGTGAAGACCAATGTGGGCTGCACATTGGTTCTCAGGGATGTGAGGCATATCCCAGACCTTCGCCTCAACTTGATGTCGACAGGAAGGTTTGATGATGATGGCTATGAAAACCGGTTTGTTGGTGGGCGCTGGAAGCTCATCAATGGTTCGTTGATCACTGCTAGAGGAAAGAAGTGTTGCACCTTTTACAAGGCAAGTGTCAGTATGTGCAAGGGTGGGTTGAACGCAGCGGAAGATTCAGCTATTGACATGTGGCACAGGCGTCTAGGCCACATGAGTGAAAAAGAGCTTCAGCTACTAGCAAGGAAGCGGCTCCTTTCAAACGTGACAGGTACACCTCTCAAAACTTTCTTGATTGTTTATCAGGGAAACAACATAGAGTTTTACTTATTAAAACTGCTTCTCATGTTAATAAAGTGCATGCATTAGATTTGGTTTATTCTGATGTTTGTGGTCCTATGAGGACAAAAACCCTGGGCGGGGCATTTTATTTTGTCACTTTTATATATGATGCATCTAGGAGGGTTTGGGTTTATGCTTTAAAATCCAAGGACGAGGTCTTTAGTGTGTTTAAATTGTTTCATGCTATAGTCGAGAGAGATACAGGTAGACCATTGAAGTGCATCCGTACTGACAATGGTGGTGAATACATTGGCAACTTTCACGAATACTGCAAGTCCCTGGGTATACGGCATGAAAAGACGGTTCCTAAGACCCCCCAGCATAATGGTGTAGCTGAGCGAATGAATCACACCATTGCAGAGAGAATCAGATGCATGTTATCCTATGCAAAATTGCCCAAGATGTTCTGGGGAGAAGCAATGCACATGGCGGCATATTTGATAAACAGGTCTTCATCAACCCCGTTGAATGGAGAACTACCTGAGAAGGTGTAGATTGGACAAGATCCATCATACAGTCATCTTAGAGTGTTTAGATGCAGGGCATCCGTTCACGTACCGAAGGACGAGAGGTCCAAGCTCGATATGAAGATCAAACAGTGTGTGTTCTTAGGATACAGTGATGAAAAGTTCGGTTACAGATTGTAGGATCTGACCGAGAAGAAGCTCGTAAGGAGCAGAGATGTTGCTTTCTTTGAAGATCAGTGTATAGAAGACATTGGTAAGCCAGAGAAGAATCAGCTTAGTTCAAGTGAACTAGAGGACATGGATCCAATTATTCCTCCCATGGTGTCTGATGACGGGGGAGTACAGTAAGGTGCAGAGGACGAGGGAGTTCCTTCAGAAGATGGACCAGGGAGCAGCCCCCACTTGATCCACCTATTGAGCCACAGGTGAGGAGGTCATCTAGGGACAGACAGCCGTCCAAGAGGTACTCGCCACATGAGTACATTATGTTGACTGATGGGGGAGAGCCAGAAGATTATTCTTAGGCTCTAGCCGATGAGCATAAGGGGGAGTGGTTGAAAGCTATGCAAGAGGAGATGGAATCCTTGCATAAGAACCACACCTTGATATGGTGAAATTGCCTAAGGGCAAGAAAGCTTTGAGCAATAAGTGGGTGTTCAGAAAGAAGATCGAGCAGAAGAATTCATAGACGATGTTCAAGGTCAGACTTGTGGTAAAAGGTTTTAGTCAAAGGAAAGGTATAGACTTCGAAGAGATATTCTCACCACTGGTGAAGATGACATCCATACGGGTGTTGCTTAGGTTGGCAGCTAGCATGAATATGAAGATAGAGTCGTTAGATGTTAAAACTACCTTTCTCCATGGTGACCTAGAAGAAGAGATCTACATGCACCAACCGGAGGGGTTCGAAGTCAAGGGCAAAGAGCATATGGTGTGTAGGCTGAGGAAGAGCTTGTATGGGCTGAAATAAGCTCCACGACAATGATACAAGAAGTTCAACTCGTTTATGTTGAAACATGGGTATGACAGAACGGAGTCGGACAACTGTGTGTTCACGCGCAAGTTCTCAGATGGTGATTTCTTAGTTCTGTTGTTATATGTTGATGGATTGATTGTGTTTGGGGCTATGATTATAGTCCAGGCAATCGGTAACGGGATTGAATTCGTGGCTGAGATTCATTTACCACGTGAGATGTATTCGACGAACCCGAGTCGTACTTCGGTTGACGATAGTGGTTGGCCACGCGAGGTGCTTATGCACTTCATGTCGTTCAACTTGTTGTGCGCTCGAGCTAGCCGAGCTCGTCAAGTAACCCGATCTGTCTAATGTATGTTCACCATGTTTGGACGCTACTACTTGAACCTAGGGTACCAAACTTACCAGTGAAATCCCGTTAATCATGGTACCTCGATCCACTAAGACTCATGAGCCGGACATGGTGGTATGGGACACCGTGGTCGAGCTGTCGGCCTACGCTGGGACCACGTGCCTCCCCATAGTGACCATTGAGCAACCAGACTCGTGAGCCGAATACGGTGGTATGGGATATTGTATTTGAGCTGTCGACACCTACGGGGAGAGCCGAGTACGGTGAGACCTGTATTCGTGCTGACGGGCGACGAGCCCTCCGTAGTGTCTTCGAGTATACTCTAAGGTCTGTGATTGGCAATGAGCCCTTCGCAGCAACTAGAGCATGAGTTGAGCCGAGTATGGTGAGACCTGTATTCGAGCTGACGGCCAGTGATTGAGCCGAGTACAGTGAGACCTGTATTCGAGCTGACGGCCAGCAATTGAGCCACATAGGGTGAGATCTGTATCCGTGCTGACGGGTGACGAGCCCTTTGTGATGCCTTCGCTATGCCTCTCAAACCATAATATCGTATGAGACTAACTAGGAGTGACGACCCTAGAATGGATCTTGTTTGGGAATGATACAAGGGAGGTACCTTAGTTTCCCAATCCTGCTGTTTGAAATGGACTAATAATAACTCAGTAATCATGCTCATCATCGCATTGCATGTGCCTGGAAGATGCGGAGCACTGAGGGATGAAAGCATAACGCGAACATAAGACGGTGTCGCACGAGGGTGTGTGTGGTGAGGGCATACATCATGACTGCATTTTCATACTTGCATTAATAAGAGTATTTAGAATTGTTTGATTATACTGTGTTATCATTACTGCTTGACTGAATTGATAACATGTTAACCTATGCTTTACTGTTCCACTGAGTTAATCACTCACTCCTACGTTATGGGACGGTGTTGTATACACCAACCAGATTTGTTGAGTTTCAGGTGATGGCGATGCTTATGAAGCAGAGCCGGACCACTACTATGATGTTGAGGGGGAGTTTTCCTACATGTAACTCTCTGACAGGTCTATGAAGACCTGGTATTGTATTGACGGGGCTATGGTACTTGGGATAGAAGACATTACACCTCCTCACATTTGGTATATTTTAGAACTGTACTTGTAATTATTTAACCTGGTTACATTATCACACTCTGGAGACCCACCACTGTTTTTATATTTTATATATCTATCACAGTCTTCCGCTTGCAAATTAATTGTCTCTGGAGTATGATATGTTGTTTTGGCTTAATCTCACTCATGTTCAATGCACTAATACAGGCAAATTCAATCATCATTCATTTTGTTGCATAAGTGATGCGTTGGAACTAGGGAGTTGAGTTTATGCTCGACCCCCGATTTTTAGGGCTTTACACCATTACTGTAATACATCTCTGTGCCGCAGACGCAATAGGATGTGTTCTTGGCCAACGTGATGATACTGGAAGAAAGGAGCAAGCAATCTACTATCTAAGCAGGCTATTCACGAGCTATGAAGCCAAATACTCCAGCTTGGAAAAAACATGCATTGCCTTAGTCTGGGCGACACAATGGCTACGACAGTACATGATTGCTCACCCAATCCTTCTGCTCGCTCGAATGGATCCGTTGAAATACTTGTTCGAAAAATCGGCACTAACAGGAAGGATCGCAAAATGGCAGCTGCTGCTTTCAGAATTTGACATCACATATGTCACTCAAAAAGCAGTCAAGGGACAAGCACTGGCCTATCATCTAGCCGTGCACTCTCTACCCGACTATCAACCATTGAAGACCTTCTTCCCAGACGAAGACATCCTTCTGATTAAGGAAGAAGAAGAAAGAAAGGCAGGGGAATGGATGCTCTTCTTTGATGGGGTTGCAAACTCGAAAGGCAGTGGAGTAGGCGCCATACTCTATTCACCCGAAGACGTCCCAATCCCCATATCCAGGAGGCTGGCATTCCAATGCACCAACAACATAGCAGAATATGAAGCATGCATCGCTGGACTAAGAGAAGCCATCATCCACAGTGTAAAGAAGTTACGGGTCTTTGGAGACTCACAACTCATCATCAACTAGATAAATAACGATTGGAGAGAAGTTGATCCCTTATCATGTATACCTCGAGAATTTAATAGAGGAATTCGAAGAGATCACATTCTCTTACATGCCCTGAGTCAAGAACCAATTTGCAGATGCCCTGACTACCCTCGCCTCAATGCTAGAGATCCCAAAAGGAGCTGCTGAATGGGAACTCACCGTTGAACTCCAGGAGGAACCCGCATTCTACCTGCAGATTGAAGAAGATGAACCAGCCCCAAATAATCAACCATGGTACACAGACATCAAGGAATACCTCGAACATCAAAAATACCCAGAAGGAGCAACACCAGTTGATCGTCGCATTATCCAACGACTAGCAACACAGTTAGTGATCACCGGGGGCACCTTTTACAAGCGATCCTTCAACCAAGTCCTTCTTCGCTCTGTGGATGAAACAGAAACGGCACGGATCATGTTAGAAATCCACGAAGGACTATGCAGCCCACACATGAATGGACATATGATGGCAAAAAAAATCCTACGACTTGGCTATTATTGGCTTACGATGGAGACAGATTGCTGCAAACATGTCAGGAAATATTTCAAGTGTCAGGAACATGCAAACCAGATTCATGCACCTGCGTCCGAACTCTACAACCTAATGGCACCATGGCCCTTCTCTGTTTGGTGACTGGACATCATCGACAAGATTAGCCCCAAAGCTTCAAACGAGCATGAATACATCCTGGTGGCAGTGGATTACTTCACCAAGTGGATAGAGGCGGCATCCTACACCACCATCGCGACATCTCATGTGGTCAAGTTTATAAAGAACAACATCATTAGCCGTTATGGGGTCCCTCGGGCCATTATTACTGACAACGGAACTCCGTTCGTCAATAAAAGGATAGGCAATTTCCTCGACAAGTTCAAGATCCAATGTCATCGGTCAAGCCCCTACCGTCCCCAAATGAACGGTGGGGTAGAAGCCGCAAACAAGACTATCATTCGCATACTGGAGAAGATGGTGAAAACATATTGTGACTGGTCAGAGATACTTCCCTATGCACTCTGCGCCTACCGGACGTCCGTACGGTCTGCTATAGGAGCAAATCCATACGAACTAGTATATGGAATAGAGGCAGTACTACTAGTCGAAATCGAAATCCCATCACTTCGGATATTGCTAGAAAGCCAAGTAGAGGAAGGCGAGTGGCAATAAGCAAGGTTCGATCAGCTGCACTTGGCAGATGAAAAGCGCATGTGGGCGCTAAGCCACTCCCAATGTTATTAAAGAAGGATTGCCCGGGCCTACAACAAGAGGGTCCGAAAGAGAAGATTCAAAATAGGCGACATGGTCATGAAGCGTATCTTACGACCATACTTACCAGATCACAGAGGAAAGTCTCAAACCCTCGTGGGACGGACCGTTGATCATTCGAGAAGTACTCCTACGGGGGCTCTTCGGCTCACCAGTCTGAAAGGAGAGGATTTTCCTGAGCCCATCAACGCCGACAACGTGAAAATCTATCAAGGGTAACCATACCTAACCTTGTTAATGATTACAATCACAAAGCTGCACCCGTCACATTTTCCATTAAAAACCAAAAAAAAAAATGCATAAATTTGCCACCTCTCCCATCAGGAAATACCTGCCATTTCTCTCATAAAAGAAGAGAGTAAAAAACAAAAAGAGGAAGAAAGAAAGAAAACAAAAAAAAAATGAGGAAAAAGAAGAAAATCCCAAAAAAGGAGAAAAACTCAAAAAGAAGGAAAAAGAAGAAGTCCATCCCATCATTCCCAAATAACACAACTAAAAGCAGCTTATGATTGTGCTCAAAGACAAAGACAGGAAGGTAACCAGTTGGCCGGCTATGAAGGAGGTCTCCCCATCACTCCCGGCATTTCGAAGAAAAAAAAAAAAAGACATGTATCGGACTTGGTGAAAACCTGAAAGGGCGCCAAGGGTAAAAACAGTACAGCTGCCAAGGGGCAGGCAAGACCAAAAACCCAGGACGTAGTGAAAATCTGAAAGGACGCTACGGGCAAAAATGACGGGGAAAGCTGGACGTAGTAAAAACCTGAAAAGGCGCTACAACTAAAAATAGCAAAGAATAAAATATATATATATATAAGTTCAGGTACAGAAGACGCCAAAACAGCAAGCACCACAACGAGATACAAGGAAAGGTCAACTGTGGATCAGTTCTCTATCAAACTCTGATCAAATCCGGGGAGGCGATCTCCGATACCTTCTCAGGGACCCAAAACTCTAAGGACACCATTTAGAATACTGCATACAACGTGGGTCAAGCCCAAGATTCTGATCCCAATCATCCAAAGCACAAATCCAAACCCAGGCAAACATGATCAAATTTGGCACAAACAAAATCTTCTTTCATTTCTTTAAAAGTTTCTCTTACAAGCACGTTGCTTTCTTCACAAAAGCCAAAAAAAAAAAAAAACAAGGATTTCATGCATACAAACAATTGATCAACATACCACAGGTAAGATCCTACCTCTCATATAACAATAATCTCTGTCTAAGCCTCTCTATCTCCATGCACGGATAGAAAACCTCATCTCTCTCTAGACGGTGTGCCGCAAACATGCTCTCGTCATACCGTCGTCCCACTGCTAGGCGACGAGCCATATCCTCGCATGTATGGCGGAGGACAGCAATCTCGGAGATCAAGTGACCATGTGTGGCCAGCAAGAAGGACGGATCAATGAAAGGGCGTTCCTCAAGGGCCTCAAAAGAATCATCAACACATGAGGAAGACGAAGAGGCATCGCCTACCATATCCTGGTCAGCAGCCTCATCCTTCAAATGCCAACCAGGAACCTGGTGGTACACTGACTGCTCCACCACCCACCGCTGATATGGTACTGTCGCCATGGGAGGAGCCCAAGACTTAAGGTCCAGTGCCAAGGCATCTAAGGAGCCCTGCCAAGATATCCATACCAGTATATACAGGGTCGTCAAGTCAGATGGAAGGAGGCGTGCCCAAATCCAGAAAAGGCGAAGTTTGGGATATCCTGCCAAAAACCAAACTGCCGAAGAAAGCGCACAGGGTAGTAGGAGCAATATCCCTGAAGCCCTAACAGCAGTAAAGGGGTACGAGTAACGCTACAAATCAGTGGTGAACGACAGAGCCAGGAAGCCTCCCAACTGATCTCCCACTCCTGCAACTGAGAGAGCATGCTGCGATATAACGGCTCTATGGCCTCAGCACCCAAGGGAAGGCCATCGAGCAGAAAGGACAACACATCACCACTGCGGGAATCGGCCCACACAAGTTGAGAGGTCATAAAGAGATGCTCCCGTAGCCACACTTGTAAGACGACATGACTCAAGAGGCAAGCAAAAGAACAGCGCTAGGCAAAGGAAGGGGGAAAGAGTGAGAAATACCTAAAGGAAAGTACAACAACCTTGGAGGATGCGGGTCCGCCCCAACGAACACTCAGTCAGCCCCAGGAAGAGCTCCGCCAGCACCACAGAAATCATGCTCCTGCGATACAATACAAGGAAAAATACATCTAACAAAGCACCCAACGACGATCGCCTCCATCCTGAGAAGAGCAGCTCGGCCAAGACACAAAATATCAGTGCGTTCAGGCACTGAAGCTAGCGATCAGACCCAGGGGCACCTCGAGAAGTAGAGCAATGATCGTACAACATCTCGAAGGACAACTCACCAGTCACACCTTGTGTTGTGGGGAGAGCCGTAAGAAATTCAAACCAGGAAATCAGGTCGAAGAACGAACCGGCTCAGATGAGGGAATGTAAGGCTCTTGAGTGAGAGGAAGGCCCGACAAGCATGAAAACTCCTTGAGTGACGGGCTCAACTCCAGGTCATTGAATGAGAACAGGTTCTGGGACGAAACCTAATCAAATAGCACCACACTCAAAAGTCGCCAGTCCAGGCGAACTCGGTGGAAGTGGAGAACCTCCCGGAAGCCCAAGGAGCTCAACTCAAAGATCTCATACTCGGTCAAGCTCTCAATCCAGATATGTAGTCGCTCAGAACAGGTCCCCCACGGCTGCAATTGACAAGTCCGAATAGGTACACCCTCAACAATCTGGATCCCCGGGTCAGCAGGAGAATCATAAAAAATGGCTATCCCATCGTCCAACAAGTCTATCTCATGGTGACGAAAGAAGCCAGCATCGCCCATCGCATCGCGCAAAGTGTCCTGAAAAGCCGCAACAGGCGGGTCCGAGCTGCCAACAACAGTCACATCCGGAGCTATCTGAACACGCACGCCCCAGGAGTCGCAATGCCCAAAACATCCAAATGGCTGACAGGACATGTACCCTGATCCCCGATAGCAACTGACTGCCCCATCACTGTCTCGAAGCCTGCGCTGAAGATCTGGCCCAATCCATCTGCTGGAACTCCATCACCTGTCAGATCCAAGCCATCCAAACCGCTAAGATAGGTCTCGCCATCCACCCAAGCCTGCTCCACCATATCCATACCATCCATCATCACCATACCACCATCTACACCACCCATCCAAGCCTGATGCCCCCATCCATACCATCCATCATCATGATGCCATCATCCACACCGCCCATAGCCATTGATCCATCAATCAAGCCATTCCTCACTATCATCGTACCATCCAATCCATTCATCATATCAACAAAACCCGGAGGCCCACCTGGAGTAACCCCATCAAATCCAGCCAACCCAAAGCCATCAATAAAAAAAGAATCCAACCATGAATAGCATTCACCTCTCCAAAGGGGGTCATTACTCCACCACCCCCCATCAATCCATCCATAAATGGATCTATCTCATCATCTATGGGGCTACCAACTCCTCCATTTAAGGACCCATCAAAACCACCATCATTACTGGCCATGATGATTGGAAAGAGAAGAGACAAAGGGGAAGGGACAAAAAAGGAAAAGACAAAGGAGAAGAAAGAAGATAGGACAAAGGAATGATCAGAGGGCATGGACGGACGAGAATAAACGAAAAGGGAGACAGGAATGAACAGAGAAGAAGGGCAGACGCTGGAAGAAAAGAGGAACGGAGGCGGCGATCCGATTACCGCCCACGGTACTCCAACTATCGCCCTCAGAACTGACATTCTTGCATCGCTACCACACTGACAGAGCAGAACGGGCATGCAAAAGTCTCCGGGCAGTAGACCAACTACCGCCCGCGGCAGTCCGACTGCCGCCCGGGCCCACTTTTAGGCGAATTTTGGGCAGGGCTCGCTATGTAGATCCAGGACCTCGAAACAAGCATTTATGTGTTCAAATGGAGTTGCAAAGCTGATCAAAGGACAGTGCGAGAAGGCAACATCGAACAAGTTACATTTCATATAAACATTAGGTTACATAAGGTAAGGACACAGGATTACATGGTACAATGAGCTAATCATCATCAGGAAGATAAGTGTCGGTGTCCTTGCGACGAAAGTGGAGCCCCAAAATCCCTCCTCCGGCAAAACGCGCGCCGCCACCAGGAGCATAACCAGGTTGCAAGATCGGGCCTATGCCATGTTGCTCGCACCAAGAACTGTACTCTATATCAGGATCGACAAAGGCACTGACATCGTAACCCTCCAAGGCGGCGGCTAACTCCCTCGGGGGTACTGATCTCCAGTCAGATGGACCCAAAGGTGGGCTTAGTGGCACCATAGGACTACCGGTCAATTGCCAGAAAAGCCTCTCTCCAGGTACCACTTCGTCACACATGGATCCTCTAGAATGCGACGACGCCACGAGGCCTGAAAAGCCTCCTGAGCCTTTGGAGTAAGCGCCGCATTCGATCAAAGATATGGCCTGGTGTAGAACTACAAAAGAGAATGGTTAAAGGTCGGTAGGAAAACAAAGAAAGCACATGACCAGTACATGACGAGCAAGACACTCACGTCATCGGGAACAAGGGCATCAATATTCGACCTCCATGCGAGATCTGAAAAACTACAAAAGAGAATGGTTAAAGGTCGGTAGGAAAACAAAGAAAGCACATGACCAGTACATGACGAGCAAGTCACTCACGTCATCGGGAACAAGGGCATCAATATTCGACCTCCATGCGAGATCTGAAAATAGACGCGTACGGCTGCGGTTATCCTTGTACCATGGCATCATGCGAGGAAATGGAGGTGAATGGTCGATCAGGGTGGGCGCTATGTGAGGAAAGTGGTCAAAAAAGCAGACCTGCACAAAACCACCATCAAACAAGGCACACCAGATCGTCCCCAGAGAAAGCAGGGTAAAAAGGATGACAAAAAGGTACCTCGATGACTGGGTAAAAGCCAGTCAAGGATCGGCTGATACAGCGGCTGGCCTTGTTCAACCCTTCATACAAATGGGCCAGGAGGGCAGCATTCCAGTTGTACGAAGTGGGAAAAGTGATGTCTACCACGAGCGACAACAGACGAGAACTCACGAGCTCATTTCCGTGACAGAAAATCATCGCACTCATGGTATACAAGATCAAGGCCCGGGTTTCACCACAGCCGCGGCCACGGTCTCAGGGATGCGTCTGGCAAAGTTTGATGATAGCCAAAGGAGTTTGAACCGAGGACCGGTAAACTCAGTAGCATCTGGCATTATCCCCAACATCTTCATCTGTCATCCTCAGTGGGCACTGGAAGTTCATCTTCAAAAGAGACGGATCCTCCGTCATATCAGAGACCTAACTGCATGTATACATCGTAGGGAGTAATCCCCCACTCCCTAAAAGGCAGTAGAAAGGTGTGGGTCTCGGGGTGCCACCGCTCCGTCAGAGCAGATAAGAGAAACATGTTCGTCTTACTCAGACGAACTCGGAACAGGTGGGCGAACGGAGTACGCTCCAGAACCTCAAAAAACAGGGGTTGGGGGTCATGGAACTAGTCAGGCCAACGAGTCCTGACCCCTCGCCCTCTCAGAACAGCAGGAGCGCCACCCTCTCGGGCTAAGTCAGACAGGTGTCGTCCTTCTCGTGGTACATGGTATGGATCCGACGACTGACGAGACGAACTAGCCTCAGTTTTTACCACGACGAGGCATGCTGCACATGAAAGGTGTACAAGTAAGTCTACTTCTCAAAACCTAGGCCCACTTTCGAGGCCCATGTTTCAAAAAGCCCATGTTAAAGCCCATGTCAAAAAACCAAAGCCCAGGCCCATTTCCAAGGAGACCCATTCCAAAAAAACCAGGCCCACTTCAAAAGGCCCACCTCAAGACCCACCTCAAGGCCCATTTTCAAAGCCCATGTTTGAAGCCCATTTCCCAAAGTCTCTTTCCAAAGCCTACCTTCAAATATCACCATCCAGATCCAAATAAGTGCATCTGGACACATCAAGATCATGGTGTGGGGTCCGATTGGAAAATCCATCCGTCCAACATCTACAAAGTGGCCAACTATTCGAGTCCACATCGTCCATACACACAAATGGACCCCAGATCATCCATCTGACTGTCCAGATCATCCAAAATAAATAAATAAATAAACAAAATAAATAAAAAATAAAGTCTCAAATAAAAAGGGTGGGGACCCTTTCTTATCACACCCCACTCCGTCAAAAAAAAAAAAAAAAAAAAAAAAAAAAAATACAACAGAAAATTCAGCCGATGATTCGGCCCAAAATAGGAAAATCCAGTAAAATCCAACAGTCGAGGTCAAATAAAAAAGCTCCATAAACGAATGGCCCAACAAGACCCATGTAAAAACTTGATGGCCAACATTACCTGAAACTGAGAAAAGAAAGAAAATATGGAGAAAATAGGTTGAAAAATCCTCTCAAAATGGCTTTCAGGGACCACAATGGGTCCCTGGACGTCCCAAAACCAAATTCAAATAATGGATGAGGTTGCACCGGACGGACCAATGCATGGCTCGGACCGCTAGACAAAAGGGGCGACCGGCGGTAGCCGGACTGCCGCAGGCGGTAGTCCGACCGCCGCCCGACCAAAAGTTTGCATGGGGCAGCGGGCTGTCCCCTAGGGCGGTCTAAGCAACCGGTTTTGCTCTTTAACCGCTGGACAATACTCAAAAAAAATTCAAAAACAACTCCAAACTTCCAAGATTTCCAAAAATAGTCCCAAATTTGCAAAAGTTACCAAAACAGACCCAAGTTTTCAAAAGTTACCAAAATAATCCTAGATTCTCAAAAGTTACCAAAACAGCCCCCCAAATTTTCGAAAAAAAAATCAGAAAATTCCAAAAAATCTCAAAAAAAAAATAAAAATAGATAATCTCTACCATCCGTAGGGTCGAACGGATCTTTCCTAAATTTAAGAATACTTCAAAAACCAGTAACTTATTAGAAGAAGCCATCTAGCTCTTCTGCAAATAAAACTGGACGACGACGCCCACCCGTGAAATCGAACGGATATTTTCCAAAAAATCCAAAAATATATTTTCAAATAAAATCCCTAAGGAGCCTAGTCCGAAGGGAATAGCTTTCAAAAGGTTTACAAAACGCGCACACGACTCGCAGTACACTGAGGAATTTTCCATGTTCTCCAGCTGCGATCAATGCGAACAGCCAAATAAGATTCGATCTCTTCCGGTTTCCCCGGATGATCGAATCCGTACATGATACATGTACGATTGGCCTGATTTCTATATCTGGACAGTCGTACAAATGCTAGTAAAATGACTGGATCTATCTGTGAGAAGAATAATCAAACTCAAAGTGACAACAATTCATTGCAACCAAAGTATCAGAATCAACAGATTGCACGGCAAGAGATTACCTACACATACCTAGTCTAGGATGTTTGGAAGATTTGATCGATTCCAAGTCGGCGTAGTGAGTTCCCCGTAAGGCCGCACCAATGCGCAAGGCAGCTAACCACTTTGACGATCAAATAAAATGAATACTCCTAGGGTGATTACGTAGTAAAGGAAACGACAGACCAAACAGTATGAGAATCCTCGTAAAGCCACGACGAATGCGTAGAGGCCATTTACTTTTCGGACTTATCCTCCAATGCTATCAATAATCTGATGTGGCTGTGATTGGTGATCCGTAAATCCGCGACGAATGCGAAGGAGATAATCACAACGTTTTCCTCAACCCTCATGATATGTGCAAGTTATCCTTTTCCAAACAGTCAACTGACCATGATGCAATGGTAGGCAACAGATTTGAATCACTATCCTTTCTAACCAGAAGGATGGGGTGTCCACTTGCTTTGGCCTTTAGTTGCTTCCAACCTCGGCCAAAGAGGGGCATCTGTAGACACCCCACCCAGGCTAGTACCTGGAGAAAGCTAAGGCAACACAAGAACCATGATCGTAACGTTAACCCTAACCCTAGTCCCCAGCTTAGACCTAACCCTAACCCTAGCTACCCTAGTCCAAGAATCCCCAAAAGTTCCAAGTTGCAGCCCAAA
>JAJHSJ010000383.1:0-30160 GCA_021015155.1 Magnolia officinalis
CCCCGCTCATCATCCGGATAGCTCCGACACCATCCGGGTCTGCTCCATCAATATGAGCGAATACATAAACACGGGCCTATCCAAATGGCCAGGCCACTCCAATTCTGTGCATAAGAAATGGACAGCTTCATCATGGTCATAACAACGGTTCTCACCTTCCAGGAACCCCCGCTCAATATCCAAATAACTCCGATGCACATCTGGGTCTGCTCCATCAATTCTAAGCTAATACAATTAAATCCTAAATTAGTTACCCATGAAAGGTTGGATATATTGTAATATTTCATATTCTCATTTAAACGTCCACGCCGAAAATTCGACAAGCATCTCCCCATGCCTCCTCCAGATAAGTTGATCTTACGTTACATTCCGATGTCAAATATCTAAAGCAATATAAAAATATTTGGCATTGGATACGGAACGAAGAAAACATATCCAGAGAGAAACGAGGAGATGGACCGCGGATCAGGCAATGAAGATTTAAATAGATTATATGAAAGTATACTATCCATCTACCCTGAATTGTCCAAAATGGGACAATTTGAGCGATTTCTATGCCACCCAAAAAACCACCATATCTATGTATGGCCTCATAGAAATCCTCAAACGGGTAACTAATTATCTAACTTACAAATCACAATTACAAGTCACAACTATAAAATGAAAGTGTCAAACAGCAAATGTGTAAAATTAAACATTCTAAACATTCCAGATGTTAGTTAACAACAGGTTGTTCTACATTCAATACTAAACCTTGGAGTGGATGGCTTGAATCCAGCCTTAGTTTTAATTCTAAATAGCTAAACGTAGTTAATGTCGAATGGTTTAGATGGACTGGATTGGCATCACATCTCCCAAGGCCCAACATGTAAGCCTACCTGACCTAACTTTCTAATCTTTGGAGATCTGAATGGGGTCCATCCCAGCTTATGGTCCACAGCATTTTCCTTATGGTTTTAGCCCATTTGACGTGGAGAACTTAACCTAAGGATTTGGTGGGCCGCGACATGGATGTACCACAATGAAGAAGCAATTAGATTATGCCACTATTGTAGCCATCCATTCAGCAGCCCAAAGGTTGATCAACTCAGAAAATAAGCAATAGCCAGCATTCAAAGTGAAAAACTCATAATCAGATGGACAATAATGTATGAACTCATAATAATGGATATGTAACGACCTGAAAATTTCCGTACATTGGGCCGAGTACCACCTCGACCAGAAATCACATAGGATTAAATCCTTTAGAAAATTAACAAAGTTAACTAAGTACTAAACTCGGTTAGTCATGAAATCCGTTGGGATCGCTTTAAATATGATCTGCAAGACCCAAAACTTGCAGAATTTGTGACTCTAGGTTACCCTAAAGTTTAGAGCCAAACTCATTACCCGTCTGCTCTCGGGACTGAAACGAAACTTCGTATGAGGTCTAGATCGCACATCGGGAGTCCGATTAACACGAAGCTAAGGAACCAGGACCGCCCCAGTGGGCTTGACAATCATCTCAAAAATCAGATGATTCCGATGTCCCACGGCCATTCTTTTCACTCCGGACGAGGGAGTGTGAAAATCACTATTTCCATCCAAATGAAAATATCTGGAATAGTGATCTGGCACCTTTCGGTTGCGCGTCAGTATTAAGCAACCTGACCGTCGGAATCAGACCAAATTACACCCTCGGATTAAAAAAATTTCAGGAACATTTACATGTACTCAGAAATTATGATCGTGGCCCACGGACCGTTGAACTGAAAGTGGTCCGCCACGTGCGATCTGGGAATCCGATCGAGTCGAAAACATAATCCCACGTAGTATCCGTAGATGGTGAGCTTAAGTCTGACGTTTGGCTCAAAGAGGGCCACCAGAACACCCCTTTTGAGCTTGGAAAGTGGCGAACTGCCTATATATGCAGCCACCCTTGAACCTGAGTCTATTTTGGACATGTTCTTGGCTATAAAAGGGGCTTAGAACAGCCCCTCTCACAGCCATACAAATTTGGGTCCAAACCCTTAGAGAGAAAGAGAGAAAAGAGAGAGAAAGTCCTGGAGATCGAAGCCGATCTTCCTCCTGCTGCTTCCACTCCTCCCACGGCCTACACCGCCCTATTCCAGGGGTTTTTCCGGCGGTTTCCATCCCATTTGAAGGTAAGAAACCCTAACCCTAGGTCTGATTTGAGCTTGATTAGTGGTAGGTTGTGCAAAGGCTAATCAGATATGCTCTTTAGGCTAGGAAACTCCCGTATACAGAAGCTCCAACACCCTTGCTGATTCGTTGGAATTCCAAGGGCTGAGGTGAGGACTTTAAGCGTATAAGTTACGGTTTTCAACGCTTTCAATGTCAGATAATGATAGATTCATGATCTGCATGCAAATGCACATGTACAAAGTGCTTTCTGTTTCCTGTTTCGATTAGCGATAAAGAATGGAATTTTACATACTCTTGATATACGTAGAAATACCGTATACGTATTTTTTTTGAGAAAATGTTTGACATGTTTATTTAATGTTTGATTATATCATGTGTGGATAAAATGCTAGTTTGGCGAAAGGGATCGCAAATATACATGTTCATGTGTAAATGTCATGTATGTAGAAATTGCGTATTCTAGAAATCCCGCATACGTGCGGATTTTGGAAATGTAATTGTAATGATTATTTGCTGTATGATTACGATATACACGGGAAAAATACTCCCGGGGTGAAGGGACAGCCCTAACACAATTTCGTTAACATACGTCGCGTATGTTGAAATAGTGTATTCTATCTAAGTAATTGTGTAAACGCTCGTGTGCGCAAATATTCATGTGTTAGTGCCTTAGAGTGGTGCTGATGTGGGATTTTCCGACTCCCTTAGAGACAAGTAGGTTTCCCTCCGTGCGGTGGTTCGCTAGAACCACTCACCTGTAATGTGTATGTAATGGTATCCCTATGTGGGATAGTGCCTTACTACATGCTTCACAACATGCTTCACAACATGCTTTGTAACATGCTTTACTTCATGTTTTACTTCATGCTTTATAACTGCCTACTAACATGCTTGTATATTGCTTTTTTCATCTCTTTACTTTCACATATATGAATGAAAAACTGTTGAGTTTGGGACTATGTATATAGTCCAAACATTCGGTACCAGACTTGCGGTTGTGGCTGAGATTCGTATCGCCACAACAGACGTGTCTGGCGAACCCGAGTCGTACTTCGGTTGGCGATAGTGGTTGGCCACACGGAGTGCTTTTGCGCTCCATATCGCTCAACTTGTGGTGCGCTCGAGCTAGTCAGGCTCACCAACTAAACCGAAGTGTTATTGTGTGTTCACCCTGTTTGGTCGCTACTGCTTGAACCTAGGGTACCAAACTTACCAGTGGTGATCCCCGTTTAACCATGGTACCTAGATCCGCTAAGTCGCATGAGCCGGGCATGGTGGTATGGGACACCGTGGTCGAGCTGTCGGCCTACGCTGGGGCCATGTGCCTCCCCGTAGTGACCATTGCGCAACTAACTCGTGAGCCGAATACGGTGGTATGGGACACTGTATTCGAGCTGTCGATACTCGGCGAGAGCCGAGTACGGTGAGATCTGTGCTCGTGCTGACGGGCGACGAGTCCTTCGTGGTATCATCGAGTACACTCCAAGGGTCTGTGATTGGCCACGAGTCTTTCACACAACTAGAGTGTGAGTTGAGCCGAGTACGTGAGACCTGTACTTGAGCTGATGGCTAGTGATTGAGCCGAGTATGGTGAGACCTGTACTCGAGCTGACGGCCAGCAATTGAGCCGCATACGGTGAGATCTGTATCCGCGCTGACGGGTGACGAGCCCTTTGCGATGCCTTCACTAAGCTTCTCGAACTATAATATCGTATGAGAATAACTAGGATTGACGACCCTAGAATGGATCATGTTGGGAATGAAACAAGGGAGGTACCTTAGTTTCCCAATACTGCTGATTGAAATGGATTAATAAAAACGTGGTAATCATAAGCATCATCGCACCGCATGTGCTTTGTAGATGTGGCGCACTGAGGGAGTAAGCATTCGCGAACGTAAGATGATGTCGCTTGAGGGTGGATTGGCAAGGGCATACAGCATCATGTCATATCATTTTGCACTTAACAAGAGTAGTTAGAAATGCTTGATTTGTACTGCTTTATCATTACTACTTGGTTGATTTGATAACATGTTAACTTATGCTTTATTGTTCCACTGAGTTAGCTACTCACTCCCACGTTACGGGACGGTGTTGTACACACCAACCAGACTCTGTCGCAGGTATAGAGGGTGCCTTGGTTCAGGAGCCAGAGCCCGATATCGATGAGGACCAGGAGGAGTTCTCCTTCATGCAGTACTCTGACGGCTTCGCTTAGGCCGGCTGCATTGCGGGATTCTCAGGGCCTCTTTGGAGGATTGTATTTTGGGTTTTGACTTAAAAACAATACATGTATATTGATACTCAGCTAGTACTCATACTCTGGAGTTCAGAAAATTTTGTTACTTTACATACTTGAATATAAAATTTCAGTCTTCCGCTTGCTTTTATATACAATTGAACTGGAGTATGAATTACTATTTTGGCTTAATCTCATTCATGTTTATTGCGCTAACTCAGACAACATTTAACCGGCATTGTGTATGTTGCATAAGTGATGCGTTGGAACTCGGGAGTTGAGTTCATACTCGACCCCCGAATTTCAGGGCGTTACAGGATATGATTGATATCACAACCTACAAGTGGGTGTAAGTCATCATCATTTGATTCAACCACTATAAAACATACCAGTGTATGAAGAGATTGGTAGATAAAACTAGAGATCTCATGCCACAATCTGAAAACATATCTAAATAACTCACACCATTATCCATGATAGAGTATGAAAACCATAAAAATGAAATGAACTTTCAAGCAAGCAGTGTTCTCAAGCCATATCCCCTCTTGGGCTGTGAGAGTCTGTCCTACCAAAGCAAGAGTCTATGAATCAAAATGATGTACTGCAATTTGCTTGTTCTAAACTAGAGAAATCATGAAACTAGGTTCGAGGGTAGGGCAATTTTTTATATCAAAATCCATATATCACTAAAAATTAAGTATAGATATCAAAAATCACATGCAAAAATAATTTATGTGAGTCACATAAAATGACACACCTAATCAAGGTTAACATAATCTTACACTCTCTCTGTTAAGCAATCCTAACCATTCCATCCATCAGTGTGACTCTCGTGTGATTAGGGTACCATAATCCCCAATTTCAAAACCCCCAAAATCGAAATGTGATTAGGGTACCATAATCCCCAAATTCGAAATGGGATTTGGGTACCCAAATCCCCAATTTCAAAACCACCAAATTCGATTTGGGAATAGGGTACCAAAATTCCCAAATTCAAAATGGGATTAGGGACCACCTTCAAAATGGGTTAAGGACTTTACCTTTTGAGCTTTGAGGAAGAGAACGAGTTCCTGTTTGAGTTGGGGCCCCGATCATGAGTCCACACCCGAATATAGGGTTCCCGAGCTCTGAGGAGGGGGAGAGAGAGAGAGAGAGAGAGAGAGAGAGAGAGAGAGAGAGAGAGAGATGCGAGAGAGACAGAGAGAAGGGAGAGGATGCGTGAGAGAAAGAGAGGACTGAGAGAGATGAGAGAGGATGCGAGAGAGAGAGAGAGGACCGAGAGAGACAGAGAGACAGAGAGAGAGAGGATGCGCGAGAGAGATAGAGAGAGAGAGAGGATACATGAGAGAGAGAGAGGATCGAGAGAGACAGAGAGACAGAGAGGGCGAGAGAGTGGGCGCGAGAGTGAGAGAGGCTTGAGACAGAGAGAGAAAAATAGTCTCTTGGATACATACGGAAACAGATTGGCTAGTCGATGCACTATGGGCCCCACCATGATGTTTGTGTTTCATTCATGCCATCCATCTAGTTTTCTATATCATTTTATGGTATTAGACCAAAAATGAGTTATATCCTAATATCAAGTGGACCACATTACAAGAAACAGTGTTAAATGAACTTCGGCCATTAAAACTTTTTTGGGGGCTATGAAAGCTTTGGGTCAAGCTGATATTTGTTTTTACCCTTCATCTGGGTCTGTTTGACCTAATCAACAGATTGGATGTTAAATAAAAGTACAATGGGCGATATCCAATCACTATTGTTTTCATGTGGTGTGGTCCACCAGAGATTTATATCCCTCTCATTTTTTGTATCAAGCCCTAATATGATATGTAAAAATGGATGGACGACATGGATGAAACACATACATCATGGTGGGACCCACAGAGCATCGACCACTAGCCATAGGGCTGGTGTCAGGGGGAGTAGTCAATCCGTTGTGGTGTGGTCCACTTGAGCTTTGGATATGCTTCCTTTTTGTTCTTTAGACCTCAAATTATCTGTTAACAAGGATGAATGGAGTGGATAAAATAAATAAATAATGGTGGACCCCACAGAGTTTACTCTGGTAAGGGTAACGAGTAACTCACCTAAATGTAGTGGAGAAGGGTTTCCTTAAAACATTCATAATCATATATTGGGCCTACCTAACTGTGATTCACATATCCAACTCACTCATTATGCATGTCCCACTTGGATGAGGGGTCAGACCAAGTTTTAAACCGCATCCAAAGCTCATGTGGGCCCCACCAAGTGTTTTTTATTTTTTTAGGATGTCTTCACATAGTTTTAGATGGTATGGCCTACTTGAGTTTCGTTTACCGATAATTTTTGAGATATCTCATAACCTAAAGGGGACACATCAAATCCACGGTGTTGATGTTCGACACACATCATGATGGGGCCCACAAAACTTACTAACATCAATTCTTAGGTTCTCACGAGGTCAATAAGTTGGGTCACAATTTTGACCAGAATATTTGGCCCATTTTACATGTCTGGTCTATTCACTCTATTTTACTGATCATTACCCTCAATTTGACCAGTTACTCGTCCCAATCATGCTACATATGAGAAAGATATTGGGCAAACGGTGGACCCCACAGAGTTTACTCGAGTAAGGGTAACGAGTAACTCACCTAACGAGTTTACTCCCGCTACCTAACGAGACCTCAAATTATGAATGTTTTAAGGAAACCCTTCTCCACTACATTTAGGTGAGTTACTCGTTACCCTTACCAGAGTAAACTCTGTGGGGTCCATTGTTATTTATTTATTTTATCCACTCCATTCATCCATGTTAACAGATAATTTGACGTCTAGAGAACAAAAATGAAGCATATCCAAAGCTCAAGTGGACCACACCACAGGAAATAGTGTGATTGAACCTCTACCATTTAAAATTTCTCGGAGGCCATAGAAGTTTTGGTCAAGCTGATGTTTGTGTTTTCTATTCATTTATATATTTTTGATATTATGAACAACCTTTAACTGTTTTTGGACAATTTGATCAATCTAGATTGAAGAATAAATAACTTCAGATGTTTACATCAAAATTCACTCAAATTGTTGATCAATCTTGTTTGCCCAATATCTTTCTCATATGTAGCATGATCGGGGCGAGTAACTAGTCAAATTGAGGTAATGATCAGTAAAATAGAGTGAATGGACCAGACATGTAAAATGGGTTAAATATTCTGGTCAAATTGTGACCTAACTTATTGACAACCCTGAGAACCTAAGAATCAAGTTTAGTAAGTTTTGTGGGGCCCATCATGATATGTGCCGAACATCAACACTGTGCATTTGATGTGTCCCCTTTAGCTTATGAGATATCTCAAAAAACATCCGTATACGAAACTTAAGTGGGCCATACCATTTAAAACCATGTGAAGACATCCTAAAAATGATAAATACACTTGGTGGGGCCCACGTGAGTTTTGAATGCAGCTGAAACTAGGTTTGACCCTTCATCCAAGTGGGACACCTAATGTTTGTGTTTTCTCTTCATTCATATCTTTTTGGTATTATGAACAGGTTGGATGACAAATAAACATCACTGTGGACCCAAGGAAGGTATCAACGGTGAAAATCATTATTCCACATTGTTTCGTGTGGCATGGTCCACTTAAGTTTTGGATTTACTGAAAATTTGGGATCAGCCCACACTGTTCACCCATTTTTTGAGATCATTTTAGAGAATTATCCAAAAATGAATCATATCCAAAGATTAAATGGACCGCACCACAAATAAGGGGAATAGATTGGCTACTTCCCCGGACACTAGCCATATGGCTGGTGATTGGTGCTCTGTGGGCCCCACCATAATGTATGTGTTTAATCCATGCTGTCCATCTATTTTTAAAGATCATCTTACAGCATGGGCCATAAAAGTTTTAGATTGAGATGAGTTTTGTTTTTCCTCTTCATCTAGGCCTGTATGACATAATAAATAGATTGGATGTCAAATAAACAGTACAGCCTTATGAGGATTTTAATGATGGATAACCAATCACTATTGTTTTCATGTGGTGCGGTTCACCTAATATTTATATAACACTATGATGTATGTTTTATATCCACACCTTCCATCCACTTGGAGAGATCATTTTAGGGCAATATCCAAAGAACGAGTTAAATCCAAAGCTCCAGTGGACCCCAGCACAGAAAACAGTGGGACAGTGACGCCAACCATTAAAAACTTCTAAAGGCCACAAAAGTTTTATATCAAGATGATATTTGTGTTTTCCCTTATTTCATGTATTTTTAAACTTTTGAACAGGTTGGATTTCAAATAATCATTATGATGGGCCTTAAGATAAGTTCAACGGTGGGAATCACTCTCCCCGCTGTTTTCTGTGGTGGGGTCCACTACAGATTTATTTCTGCCTCATTCTCTGGCTCATGACTTAAAATGATATCTCAGAATGGATGGATGGCGTGGATATAACAAATACATCATAGTGGGGCCCACAGAACTTGGTGATGTCAGTCAAAGTAGGGCATCCAAGAGACGCCCTACTCCCAAAGCCACTCTCCAACGCTACTCTCTCTCTCTCTCTCTCTCTCTCTCTCTCTCTCTCTCTCTCTCTCTCTCTCTCTCTCTCTCGCACCTCCAGTGCTCACGCATCGTCTCCCTCCTCTTTCTCGCTGACTCTCTCTTCCTCTCTCTCTCTCTCTGATCTCTCCACCCTGTCCCCTCTCTGTCTCTCTCACATCCTTTACCTCCTCTCTCTCTGTATCTCTCTTCCTCTCTCTCTCTCTCTCTCTCTCTCTCTCTCTGACCGTTGCCGAATGCCCTACCCACGCACGCCCTCTCTCTTTCTCTGAAGCTCGGTTGACCGTGAGGTATCTCACTCTCTCTCTCTATCAATCTCTCTCAATCTCAATACCGATTTAAGGATTTGGGGATTTAGGGATTTAGGGTTGGATGGCAAATAAACCTTACATTGGACCCTAGGAAGTTTTTAATGGTGTCCATGGACCCTATGGCTATCAATGGAATGGGCCGCGGTGGGGCCAATACATGTATACTCTGTGGGGCCCACTATCCCACGTGACAGTGGCCCACCATAAGGTTTATTTGCCATCCAACCCATTGTTAGTCTAAAATATGATGTTCGGTGGGGTTTTTTTTTCCTGTTTATGACACTTGAGTAGAAGATCAGAATGGTGAAAAAGATGGGCTGCACTAGGAAGATCAACAGGATGGAAAATTAGAACAATCTTTACATCAGTTGGGTTGTACCTATCCAATTGACAGACCATCATTCTTGAAATGATTTCCAGGGTGTACTCTGCCTGATGAATGGACTATCCGGGTTTTATCCACTGTTAATTTATATGATGCGACCAACTTTTGCAAGGCATGACTGTCAAAACCTTACTAGAAATGATTTCCAGGGTGTAGTCTACCTTGATGTGTGTATTTTGTATCAACCCTGTCCATCCGTGTTTTTAGATCATTTTGGGACATGATCCTAAAAATGAAGAAGATCCAATTACCAAGTGGACCATAATTTAGGAAACAGAGATGATTGAACATCCTACCATTAAAAACTTCTTTGGGCCCACCTTAATGTTTCCATAGTATTTGCCATCCAATCTGTTGATAAGGTGACAAAAGCTTGGATGATGGGAAAAAAAAATATCGGCTTGATCCAAAACTTGTATGGCCCATTAATGGTCAATCACCACTATTTCCTATGTTATGGTCCATCTGATAATTGGAACTGCTTCATTTTTTAGATAATGCCCTAAACTGATATGAAAGTATAATACTTTCATGAAATTTATTGAATTGATATTCTCAGTTATGTTTGGTATTACGTAGATGGAATTCATGTATATAAAAAAAATTTATATAGAGATATGAGATCAATTTTAGGAACTCTCAAATGTGGCCTATATGATGTTTATATGAAATTTACCTTGATTAGTAGATGCATCACTTCATTTTAGTAGGGTCCACTAATTCTTGAAGTCAAATTCAAGCCATTTTTTATGCAAGTTATTGACTAAACTACATACACATTTAAAAATTCTCATATGTAGCCCATCATGATGTTTATGTAAAATCCACCCCAATCATTGGGTGCACTACCCTATTTTAGCGATAAGAACTAAAAATTAGCCTGATCCATGATTTAGGTGGGCCATCCAAAATAAAATAGTAACACTCACCCTCCAAATTATTTCCTGTTGTGTGGCCACTTAAATTAGGAATGGGTTTGATTTTTAGTCTCGATGTCTAAATTTTAGCTTGGCATTTAATGGTTGAAGTGGATTTCATATCATTATCAAAGGTGGGCCTACCTCTCATGATCCTTTTCTGTCTTATGGAGAACCTCTTCCCTTGACTCAGTTACAAGTGTCTTTATAAGGTAATTGCTATTAAAGAAGTAGTACTTGACATCAGACATGAGCTAGAAAATTTTGCTACATGATATGTTAATTTGAATCAATTAACCATTCCTCACTAGAATTGTTCAGAATTCCACATCAACTTTTATTTCACTTTTGTCAGATATGACTTGGCTTCTAGCAATGTCAAACCTGATTTTACTTGCTTTTCCCTTTTCTGGTGCCTACTTTTCTTGCACATGGTTACAAGTTTCATCATTCTTGAATATGAAGCAATTATAAGTAAACAAGATATCAGAATCATCAAAGAATGCATGAAATGATCCAAATTTTCATAAATTTACTAAAAACCAATCTTATTTCATTTTTAGCATTAACTCCATTCAGAATTATCGTAAAACAACAGGTTGGGCCTTTGTCAGTGTCATTTTATACAGGTGTTGAGAGTTCCAACTCCATAGAAGTAGAAACTTGTACTTGAGACAATTACCAGTGAAAAATAAATGAATGAGTGAGGATAATAACATCCCGCCTTTTGAAATCATGTTGAATTTCTTGACTGTTTAGATTAGGATAATTGCAACCCTACATAGAAGGAATATAGATACACTAGTAATTTTCGTCAATATCTTCATATGGATGTTTCTTGCTTTACTTACCTTTTATGTTGTTTTTAAATGTATTAGCTCGAATTAATCGAGCAGACCCGGATGTGCGTCAGAACTATCCGGATGTTGAGCGGGGGTCCATGGAAGGTGGGAACCGCTATTATGACCATGATGAAGCTATCCATTTTCTATTGATAGCATTGGAATGACCAGGCCATTTGGACAGGTCGTGTTTATGTATTTACTCGAAATTGATGGAGCAAACCCGGATGTGCGTCGGAGCTATCTGGATGTTGAGCAGGGGTCCCTGGAAGGTGAGAACCGCTGTTATGACTATGATGAAGCTGTACATTTTTTATGGATAACATTGGAGTGGCCTGGCCATTTGGACAGGTCGTGTTTATGTATTAGCTCGAAATTGTTGGAGCAGACCCTAGTATAACCCTAAACCTAAACCTACACCTAAAACTAATACCTAAAACAAAACATCATGGTGGGGACAACGCCCCTGACCGTTGATTCCTTCCTGGGAACCACCATGGTGGTTATTTGAGATCCAACCTGTTGGTAAGTTCACACAGACCTAGACCTGAAGAAGGAATAACACAAATATCAGCTTGATCGAAAACTTTTGTGGCCCCAATTTGTTTCGAGGCCCACTTGAGCTTTAGATCTACCCCAAAACCTAAACCAAAACCTATTCTCAAATCCCAATACCTATAACCTAAACCTAAAACTTAACCTAAACCTAAACCTATAACCAAAACCTATAACCTAAACCTATAACCTAAACCCGTAACCTTAACCTAAACGTAAAACCTAAACCTATAACATTAACCTAAACCTAAACCTAAAACCTAAATGTATTCTCAAATCCCAAAACCTAAACCTACACATAATCCTAATCTCATCTCCTTAACCTAAACCTAAACTTGAAAACCCAAACTTAAACCCAAACCCGAACCCGATTTCCTAAACCTAAACCTTAACCTATTCTCAATTCCCTAGACCTTAACCTATAACCTAACCTAAACCTAAACCTATAACCTACACTTAAAAACCTAAACCTATAACCTAAACCCGTAACCTTAACCTAAACCTAAACCTAAATGTATTATCAAATCCCTAAACCTAAACCTAAACCTAAACCTATAACCTAAACCTGTAATTGTAACCTAAACGTAAAACCTAAGCCTAAACCTAAAACCTAAATATATTCTCAAATCCCTAAACCTAAACCTAAACCTAAACCTATAACGTACAACATTAACAAAAACTTATAACCTAAACCTATAACGTACAACACTAACCTAAACCTATACTTATAACCTAAACCTATTCTCAAATCCCAAAACCTATAACCTAAACCTAAATCTTAACCTAAACCTAAACCTATAACATATAACCTAAACCTTAACCTATAACCTATAACCTATAACCTAAACTCAATTCCCTAAACATTAACCTATAACCTAACCTAAACATAAACCTACACTTATAACCTAAACCTAAATCTGTAACCTTAACCTAAACGTAAAACCTAAACTTAAGCCTAAAACCTAAATGTATTCTCAAATCCCTAACCCTAAACCTAAACCTAAACCTATAACCTACAACATTAACATAAACTTATAACCTAAACCTATAACCTACAATATTAACCTAAACCTATACTTATAACCTAAACCTATACTTATAACCTAAACCTATTCTCAAATCCCAAAACCTATAACCTAAACATAAACCTTAACCTATAACCTAAACCTTAACCTATAACCTATAGCCTATAACCTAAACATATAACCTATAACTTAAACTCAATTCCCTAAGCCTTAACCTATAACCTAACCTAAACCTAAACCTATAACCTACACTTATAACCTAAACCTAAACCTAAAACCTAAACCTAAAACCTAAATGTATTCTCAAATCCCTAAACCTAAACTTACACCTAATCCTAATCTCAACTCCCTAACCTAAACCTAAACCTAAACTTGAAAACCCAAACCTAAACCCGATCCCGAACCTGAACCCGATATCCTAAACCTAAACCTTAACCTATTCTCAATTCCCTAAAACTATAACCTATAACCTATAACCTAAATCTAAACCTAAAACTAAACCTAACCTAAACCTATAACCTAAACCTAAACCTAAAACCTAAAAGTATTCTCAAATCCTTAAACCTAAACCTACACCTAATCCTAATCTCAACTCCTTACCCTAAACGTAAACTTGAAAACCCAAACCTAAACCCGATCACGAACCCGAACCCGATTTGCTAAACCTAAACCTTAACCTATTCTCAATTCCCTAAAGCTATAACCTATAACCTATAACCTTAACCTAAATGTAAAACCTAAACTTAAACTAAATGTATTCTCAAATCCCTAAACCTAAACCTATAACATAAACCTATAACCTACAACATTAACATAAACTTATAACCTAAACCTATTCTCAAATCCCAAAACCTATAACCTAAACCTAAACCTATAACCTAGACCTTAACCTTAACCTATAACCTAAACCTTAACCTATAATGTATAACCTACAACCTATAACCTATAACCTAAACCCAATTCGCTAAACCTTAACTTATAACCTAACCTAAACCTAAACCTATAACCTACACTTATAACCTAAACCTATAACCTAAACCTAAACCTAAAACCTAAACCTAAACCTAAAACCTAAATGTATTCTCAAATCCCTAAACCTAAACCTACACCTAATCCTAATCTCAACTCCCTAACCTAAACCTAAACGTAAACTTGAAAACCCAAACCTAAACCCGATCCCGAACCCGAACCCAATTTCCTAAACCTAAATCTTAACTTATTCTCAATTCCCTAAAGCTATAAGCTATAACCTATAACCTATAACCTATAACCTAAACCTAAACCTTAACCTAAACCTAAGACCTAAACTTAAACCTTAACCTAAACCTAAACCTATAACCTTAACCTAAACCAAAACCTACAACCTAAACCTTAACCTATAACCTATAACCTATAACCTATGACCTAAACTTATAACCTATAACCTAACCTTAACCTAATCCTAAAACCTAAACCTAAACCTATAACCTAAAACTTAAACCTAAATCTAAAACCTATTTGTATTCTCAAATCCCTAAACCTAAACCTACACCTAATCCTAATCTCAACTCCCTAACCTAAACCTAAACCTAAACTTGAAAACCCAAACCTAAACCCGATCCCGAACTCGAACCCGATTGATGTAATAATGTAGCTCAATCACATGGCAACAAATAAGAAAATCTTGCTTTGTTGGCAAGCATACTCGAACTCAAGCATCACAATGCATCTATTTCCATCTCCACTATCTCTTATAACATAGATTATTTGAGATTTGGATTTATCTCATTTTTAGAGTCATGTCCTAATACAATATGATAATATTAATAGACAAGGCCGTGGATTTGTCATCAACATTATTCCAAGACCCATATAACTTCTCCTTATAGGAAGTTGGGTAGGGCACATGTAGCTTGAATCCATCAAAGAAGATAAGGATCACATCTCATATGTTCTCTCTCTTTTCATTTATTTTTTTTTTTTCATAAGATTGTTAATTTTGTGGTGTTTGCTCAAATATACGTACAACATTTTATCCAGTTAATATAATTATAAGTGGCTTAATCTCACCTTTCTAAAAACAACTAATAATAATTTCTATACCTGATGAGAAATCACCAAGTACCATTAGGCTCAACCCAAAAGATAAATCAGTATTTTCTTTCTTTCTTTTTCTTTTAACACACACTCACACACTAGAGTCGCTTACGGCCACAATGGGTACTTGAACTCGTGACCTTGTATTGAAACTATTTTGAATCTACCATGAAGGCATAAGGAAGGACCTAGGTGTGTGTTCACAGTCGGCGATGTGTTCACCACACTGAATTTTGTGAGCCCCACAAGGAAATAGGCTATGGATAATTTTTTGTATTTTATTTATGATGTTAAGCTTATATGTATTTATGCGTGGATGAATGTGATGTGGATAAGATTGTTTGTTTTTGGATGAATGTAGTTTATGTTTGGATGGATTTACGTAGTTTAGGTTTAGATGGATGTGAATGTGAATATGATGAAATATATTATATAACAGGTGTATATCAGGAAGAATATATTGTAACAGGTGTATATCAAGAATTTTGTGTTGGAAAAAAAAAGAGACTTTTACCTACGAAATATTTTGTAGGTAAAAGTCTCATCCATGTTTTTTACCTACGAACAATTTCGTAGGTAAAAGTCTCATCCACGTTTTTTACCTAGGAAACATTTCATAGGTAAAACTCTCATATACGATTTTACCTACGAAACTTTTTGTAGGTAACAATCTTGTGAAATATTTTTACGTACGAATCAATTCGTCGGTAAAACTCTTACCGCGAAATTTTTCAAAGCAACGGGAAAATATCCTAAGTTAAAAATTATATCATTATTACCGATGAAAGTTTTTGTCGGTAAAAGTCTCATCCACGGTTTTTACCTACGAATTTTTTCGTAGGTAAAAGTCTCATCTACGTTTATACCTACGAAACTTTTCATAGGTAAAAGTATTGTGAAATATTTTTACCTACGAAACAATTCGTCGGTAAAACTCTTACCACGTAACTTTTAAAGGCAGCGGGAAAATTTCCTAAGTTAAAAATTATATCATTATTCCCGACGAACTTTTTCGCCGGTAAAAGTCTCATCCACATTTTTTACCTACGAAAATTTTAGTAGGTAAAAGTCTCATCTACGTTTTTACCTACGAAACCTTTCATAGGTAAAAGTATTGTGAAATATTTTTACCTACGAAATAATTCATCAGTAAAACTCTTACTGCTATACTTTTCAAGGTAGCGGGGAAATTTCCTAAGTTAAAAATTATATCATTATTCCCGACGAACGTTTTCGCCGATAAAAGACCCATCCACGTTTTTTACCTACGAAAATATTCATAGGTAAAAGTCTCCTCTACGTTTTTGCCAAAATTTCCTATGTGAAAAATATAACACTTTTATGGACGAAAATTGTCGTCGGTACAAGTCCCATCCACGTTTTTTACCTATGAATATTTTCGTAGGTAAAAGTCTCCTCTACGTTTTTACCAATATTTTCTAAGTGAAAAATATAACACTTTTACCGACAAAAATTTTCGTCGATAAAAGTCCCATCAACGTTTTTTACCTACGAATGTTTTCGTAGGTAAAAGTCACCTCTACGTTTTTGCCAATATTTTCTAAATGAAAAATATAACACTTTTACCGATGAAAATTTTCTTCGGTAAAAGTCCCATCCACATTATTTACCAACGAATATTTTCGTAGGTAAAAGTCTCCTCTATGTTTTTGCCAATATTTTCCAAGTGAAAGATATAACACTTTTACTGACGAAAAGTTTCATCGGTAAAAGTCCCATCCACGTTTTTTACCTACGAATAGTTTCGTAGGTAAAAGTCTCCTCTACGTTTTTGCCAAAATTTCGTAAGTGAAAAATATAACACTTTTACTGACGAAAATGTTCGTCGGTAAATGTAACACCCCGTACTTTGAGTATTCGAGTGTTACCATTAAATCGTAGGAAGTATTTAGGTGTATAACGACTTGTATTTAAATCTTAGACTTCAACTTGCAATTAGGATCAACCATCCACTAATTGATATTAAGATGGACCATCACATCCTAAAAGAAGCTTATTTTAAGATTTCAATCACCTTGGTAGATAAGTCAAACCACCCATCATTAATATTGAACCCCTAAAATCAGTTTGGGTTAGGTTTAGAAACTACCTGACCATCAATGTTATGAAGATTGACAAATCTAGACAAATGACCACAAATTCCATAGTAAGTCATAATAAATTTATAATCATATAGTGTGACCTTGTTACTCGCATCATCTACCATAAAATAGGACCCTAGGTCCCAAGAACCTTTGAATACCAAACTACCTAAACAACCTCCCCTTTAAGTTACATTAATAGGCACTCAAGCCAAGGATTTTGATTTATATGACCATCTGAGTGGTGATTCTGTATGATAGATGGTCAATCGGCCATTAGTGGACCCTCCAAGACAAATAGACGGTGTGGATCAACTCAGATCATCGCGTGGACCCCATTCCTAAATCATGCATGTGCACCTGGCTATGTACACCGGGTGTGCATAGGAACCGACTTTGGGTCAAATAGAGTTTGACCCCATAAGAAGTGAAAAAGAGGAGAATGAGTGGATTCTCGCCCAAACTCCCGCCCAACGCATGTTTAAACCTGACAGTTCGCTCGTTGACGTAAACGACCATCCGTCCGATCCCAGTAACGTGATCCAAACCATCCATCTGATAGTTACAGTCCCACTGACCATAACCATGGTTTGATCCACGGTCAGAAGTTACCTGCTCTATATCAGTCAGCGATTGATCAGGCCTTATAAAAAGGAAGGCACTGACGGGGGGAATAGATCCACATACGCTGCTTCTCTGGTAGATCCGACCGTTAGGAATCATCGGGTGGAAGCCACGTACGCGAGGGAGTCCTCGTCACCCCCTACTATTTCCAGAAATGTGCCCGCCTTTAGCTAGAAGCAGAAAGAATCTTTCCTCTTTAGGCAACCGATCATCCAAACCGTTTCTCCGCCTTCTGGAAACTTCCTTCATGAAATCCTGAGCATCCAATCTCAGGCTGCTGGAGATCTCGTAGCTTGCTGAGAAAATCGTGAGATTTTGATGAGTAGTCGAATCGGCGCAAACTGCCTACATTAAGCTAATCGTACTTGGTTTCCCAGCCCTCTGTCACCGAACAGTGGACCCCACATGCATCTCAGGAGTAATCTGAACCGTCCTAATGACCCCGATCATCAGATTAGCCGACCAGTCCGAAATTGCCATTATCAGCCAATCATCTTCCCCGACCCGGCTGTCGGCAACGGATCTTGATGGGACGATCCCTTCACACATCCAAGCCGTTCATCATGTGGCCCACCTCAACTAAGGCCCATCTAGAACAATTTCAAGGTCCCGTACACATGACCAAACATATGGGAGAACCCTAATGATGGGTTTTCTCGGTATTATTGCATTAAGAGCACGCTAATCTCAACAATTAGCTATGGAAATATCTAGGAAAGGAAAGGCTATAAATAGCCAGGGTTAGGGCGTCTCTCAAGAAGAATTAAAGAAAAGACAAAGAAAAGAAAGAGAGAGAGAAAGAGATGGGGTTGGCCCCTGGAGCGAGTTGCACGCTCGACTCAGCCACCCAGCCATGAGTCAGTATCAAAACTCTAGCTCATTTCCCTGCTAGGAGAGATAGGGAGAAAGAAACCGAGGAATGGAGAGCCATCCGACCAGCTACCAGTTCGATTCAAGTCTTACTTCCACATGATCACGGATCTTCGATTCTGCATCGACTTAGTTGCAGACTCAGTGAGTTGCATCGGCACCAGCAAACCGTTGTCTTTAGCAGCCTGTATCAGTCATGGGACAGAAGGACCCAACCCGCTGTAGAATCCCTTCAATCAGATAGAAATAGCTGGGTAATCTCAGCTATCATTCAGCCGTTTTAAGATAAAACTACACCTAACTCAATAGCGAGTTAACTCGGCGTTAACACATTGAAATGGTGCCTCCAGGAACACCTCTAACCGTTTACCTTGAAGGATAATTGACTCATCTCCTCTAATACTGAACCTGCGCCAAGTTCCCGAGCCATCTGTGCTTGATAACAGGCCAGGAATCAGCCTTTTCGCATGACTCAGCTAGGCGCTGAGTCGCAATGCTCGGACTTAACATGAACCGGTCAGATCTGACCTTCGTTGTGCCGTCAAACAGAGCTATCTCTAGCGCAGGTAATGAAAACACACTCATCTCTGCCATGGTTTTGCGTCTAACTCATTCGCGGATGGATTTTGTGACACCCAACTGAGTTGACTTAGTAATAACGGGTTGAAATGTCACGATCAGGGGTCACTCACTTCAAGAGATCTGAAGTGCCGCTACACGTTCAAAAAGCCAGAAATCAAATACCCTGACTAGTACCACTTGCAACAACTCTCCTTGAGGAACAACCATTCCCTCAACTGGTTTTGAAACAAGAACTCGTAAACCCACCCTATAAGGACTCCAAGTTAAGGAAAACACTCCTCCGAGGTGAGGAATATCCCACATTGCTTCCTTCATGTCATTGAATTCTAAATTGGTGAAGCCTAAAGAGTAGAGAAATTTAGAATGACGTAAATATTGATTTTCACTCCATTTAACCTCTAGTTGATATTGATAATCATGAGTTAATGTTTGAACCATATTTCTCTAATTTAATTCATAGGAATTTGCATATACTCTTTATGCCTCATTTGTAATTGCTTGATTCCACATACTAGTTATAACATAAGATAAGAATCTCGTTTCCAACTATCTTACAAATAGTACATTTGCTACATTACTTCTTATATATATGCCAGGCCATTTTAGTTTTGAATTTAATGTGTATGGAATTTTGGAATAATGTGAATAGTGATCTAATCCTTTTATTCCTATTTCGTACCGATGAACATGAAATAATACTAAATTCCTATTACTCTAGTTCTATATGGATTAACCATGTGCATAGAACTTAGCCTTATATTCTCTATGGTACATTTGTAATTGCTTAAATATAGGTACACTTTTAGTAGTTATGACTTGAGCCTTCAACTTACATCTTAGTTTATATTTTAAATTGTATAATGAGGAATATATGATAAATGTCTTCCTTGGTAAGAAATGTAGAATGGACCTTTAAATATTTCAACTTATTTAACCATACTTGAGATTGACACATCCCATTTGTGGGCCTTTACTGGTGCCTAGATGAACTATTAGGATTTATGATTGAGCTCACGTTTGATGTTTGATATCTGATTAAAAGACCTCAAGCTTTGATGATGTTTATGAGAGCAATCTTGCTAAACCTAAGGAACGTGCATGAGCATCATGGTACATGACATTCACGCATGACATATGAGCTTTTCCGAGTGCTCGATATAAGTCACACTCTGTTTGATTTCTTGAAGGTTCTAGCACTTTAGTTAAACTCATAGAGCATTTGCATTTGTGCCACTTTGAGCGCTCTTTCTTTACATGAGGCTTTTCCGGGATTAGACACTCCTCAGGCGTACCTCGTGTATTTTTCGAGGAGATATCCTTGGGTGCACTCACTTACATGAATTTTTTCAGGTAGATAATCTACCGCAGGCGGTCTGTATAGTCTTTTCATGGTGGCTAGTTCTCATTGGGTGTACCTATGAGTATTTTTCTGGGTGACTAGTTCGCTTTGGGCGACCCTTTATTTTGACAGCTGGATGTGCATCCCTAGATCTGTGATTTGAGCATACATTCATACGTTTACATTTAAATTCACATTATTCTCGTTATGATTGATTTTGTTGGTTTAAACTGTTTTAGAATGATATGGTATGCATGAATCCATGCGGGAAATTTCCACTGAGTTTTCACTCACCAATCGTGTTGTTGCACCAAATAGGCATAGGTACGATGAACAGGTGGAGACCCCTATGATGAGATTCCATGGACGATTGAGGTAGAGTTTGGCAAGGAGGGCCCCTATGCTGATGTAGTTGAACAGTGGAGGCTCAACTGACATTTTAGGATTTACTTGCTTTTGTATTTCAGACTATGTGTTTTATTTGAGTTATAAAAATATTTTCCTATTGTGGGATTTCATTTTGCTCCCATTTATATGTATTAAACTCCCTTTTGTTATTCTTGATATTCTTAGTTTATGTAGTGATTGCCTTACTTCATGCGTTAAAATTTACTATTAATTGGGTGTATGTTAGTCCACTTCGTGACGTAATACTCGGGTTCTCTATGAGGAGCGACGATCCTCGGGTTTTAAGAACCAGGGTGTTACAAGTTGGTATCAGAGAGAGTTTAGACAAACCTTGCTTCGGGAAGGAGTTTGTGCAAACTTTCAATATTTTAGGTTTTGAATTTCATAGATGTTCGCTTGAACTAGGAAGTTGAACATAGGAAAATTTTCCCCTAGACTTTAGCAATTTTAAGGACATAGAAACCAAAATTTAGGTTCCCAGTACTGGATCCCATAATCACATTAGGTTTCATAGATATACACTTGAATTAAATGTGGAACTTAGGAGAATCTCCTTCAGATAAGGAGAAATTTTGAGGACATAAAGACCCACACTTAGGTTCCCTTGAAATCATTAGGATGGCCATTCAAGCTTGGTTGGAATTACTTAAGAATTATGAGATTTGTGAACATAGAAACGCAAAACTTTAGGCCCCGTAGGAAAATTCAAGTCTAGTTGTTTGAATGTAGAAATTCAATTTAGGTTCCCATTATGAACTATTAATTGTCTGAAATTAGAAATCAAGCACTAGGTCCCCTTAGAAAATTTTTAGAAAAGTCATTTGAATTTATTTAGAACTATCTTAGAATTAAGGAAATTTTCAAACATTGAGACTCAAAATTTTAGGCCCCTTTTGAAATTTCTAGATGTAGTTATTTGAATCTTAGAAATTAAATTTAGGTACCATGAAAGAATGAACAAACCCCTATGGCGTACAATAGATCAAACAAGAACATTCCTTGAATTAGACATCCAATGAACATTTGTGGGGATCTAAGATCTAAATTGTTCGCACGATTTTCCTTCGTTGAAATAACATATACACAACTCTCAGAGAGTGAAATGAACTTAATCATCGTAGGAATTTCCCTACCCACCATATTGAATATTAGGTAACTTTAAGCTCTCCCTAAATTTAAGAGGTCGTAATAAGAATTGTAGCTTAAATTCCCGAATACTTATATTTAGTTAGGAGAAACACTTCCCATAAATTTCATTGCTTAGAATTGATTAAAGGTGAGGCGATAAAACTTTGGGTAAGTTTTCAAAACTACACTAGGCATATGTAGACTAGATCTGAGAATTTGGATGAATGTAGCAATTTCGAACTTAAACTCCATGTTTAAATTATGGTCCTTAAATTGTTAGGTATGATAGGACATTTAGTGCACAATGATCACGTTATAGGTCATTCAAGTCTGTACCTCAAAGAAATCAAGTACTCGCCATGAGAAAATATAAAATTTCATGATATTTCCCAAGTGTCTAGAATGATCGAGATCACGAACTGATGGAGCCACATTTAAGCAAAGCACATGCGGTTTGATTCAAATTTTAATCTTAGCAAACCCTAATGATCTCAATGCCCTGATCAGGCAGAAGATAGAGAGTTTCCAGGATTAGAAAATGATACAGTAAGTCCTATGTTCTGCGTAGACGAAGGATCAATGTATTGGGCTCAAACCTACTACAACCATCGGTTCGTATTAGCCGACAAAAAAAAACAAAAAAAAAATTGTATTCTACCATGGGTGGGTAGAAACTATCATATTATGATTAGTTGTCACCAAAGTGAACCTGTAAACCTAAAAAATGTTGTAAAATAAAATATAATAATAATAATAATAAAACATTTGACGTAGCTATCATTGAAATATATCCATGGTTTTAGAAAGTACCAAAAAGAGATCTAAAATTTTAGGGAACCATGTACATTAGACTCTTGGTTGGTCTAGAGAGTTCAGAGTTGTAGATTTAGATGTAACTTGTCATGAATACTGGATGTGATTCTGCATTTCTACAGACGATAGATAAGTACACAATCCGGATGATTTTATTACTTATAATAGTGTTATCTAGTATAAGCATTACTGAAACTCGAGGATGAGATTTCCTTTAAGGGGGGTAGATTGTAACACCCCGTACTTTGAGTACTCGAGTGTTAGCATTAAACCGTAGGAAGTATTTAGGTGTATAACGACTTATATTTAAATCTTAGACTCCAACTTGCAATTAGGATCAACCACCCACTAATTGATATTAAGACGGACCATCACATCCCAAAAGAAACTTATTTTGAGATTTCAATCACCTTGATAGATAAGTCAAACCACCCATTGTTAATATTGAACCCCTAAAATCAATTTGGGTTAGGTTTAGAAACCACCTGACCATCAATGTTATGAATATTGACAAATTTAGACAAATGACCACAAATTCCATAGTAAGTCATAATAAATTTATAATCATGTAGTGTGACCTTGTTACTGTAAGTGCTGTATTTTATATCCCTGTTTGTTGTCAAATTTGTGGTGCCAAAATCACTGTTATATATTTTGCATAAGTAAAGCTCTCTCAAAGATCAACATTCATGAACAAGCTAAGCTCACAAGTACAAAGATCACACTTGAATGCAAGAACTACTCTCAAGACATGACTCAAGCTTCAAGAACTCAAGACATGTACAAGGCAGTTCATAAAGAACTCAAGACACCTTCAAGTTTGAGCTACATCAAGATTTCAAGATTATACTAAATCAAGACTTCAAGGCCCATACTTCAAGGTCACTAGTTCCTAATATTTCAATGTCCTTACTTCATGGTTGAGGTTTGACTGACCTTAGGTTGACCTTAGAAGTAGGTCACTTTGGATACATAAATCGAATGTTTATTTTACATAAGTTTGGTCTGTTCTTCGACTAGTCCTAGGCCTTCTTCGACTAGTCCTAGAGTGGCTTCGACCAGTCTAAGAAAATCCTCGATCAGTCGTAAGTTTGTTACAAAAAATCGGATAAAATCTGTTAGGCTTCGACTAGTCCAGGGAATTCTTCGACCAGTCGAAGGAACAGTGTCGACTGGTTCTTCGACCAGTCGTAAATCTTCGACACAAAGTCCAGCGATAAATTTACAAGGTCTTCGACCAGTCGAAGGAGACCTTCGACCAGTCGAAGGTGACCTACGACCAGTCGAAGGAGGCCTTCGACCAGTCATAGAACGGTCAAAGCTTATCGCGCCCGATTTTTTTCAAATCTGTTATTGCTTCGACTAGTCGAAGGGCACCTTAGACCAGTCGAAGGTGCGATCTGCTCACCTATAAATAGAGCACGAATCTCAAAGAAATTATTGAATTAATTAATCCATTCAAGCCAATCTTCGTTGAACTTCTGAGAGATATTTCTGTGCTCCATCTAAGCTAAGTGTGCTTATTTAATATTCTCTTTCCTTAGCTTTATTTAATTGATTTTGTTTCTGCTATTCCAATCTAATTTGATAAGAGGAATCGCTATTCCCTTTCTTTGGAATCAAAATCAATTAAGGCAAGCCCTACTTGGTTAAATTTAAAATCTATAGAATTAGAACCATTGTAATTGAGTACTGGACATTGAACTTGGAATTCAATCATCTACTCTGATTTGGTTCTACACGGGCTCTACAACGAAGGAGATAATCAAGTATTTTACATTTAAATTGTAAATTCCTTTCTGTTTTGGTTTCTTTCAAGATTTGCCAGAAAAATCTTGTTGTATTGGTTATCTGAGGAGAACCAGGAAAACTCAGAAGTGGGGTTTTTTTATTGTGTAAGCCCACAGACAAAGACACAATTGTAAAGGTTTTGGTGAACCTGGGAAAACCTATTTTGTTTGTGAACGCTAATATCCCCTGTGTGAGGATATTAGGAGTGGAGTAGCATTTTGTGTGGCTGTTGTTAACAGTTGGTGACACACAGGCGAACCACTATATCCCTTGGGTGTGGTTGAATATTTACATTTCTAATCTTTAATTATTCTTTTGTGGGATGTATGTATGTGGAGAATGTTTAATCATTTAATTCAAGCTTGTGAGAATTTTGTAATAATTTAGAATTTACTTTCTGCTATTCCTTTATCTACTTGAATTTCCTTTAAAGTTGTTCCAGCAAGGTTGTCCTGCCATTTTTATGGTGTATGGCTGTCCCTAGAACAATACATTTGTGATTACGATTTATTTCAATCCAGTTTGTATTTATTTCTTTATTCCTCTTTGGTTTGAGATTTGATACAAAGATCTTTCTAGAAATAAGGTTATCCTACCATAAACTTTGGTTTTTGGTGAAAGGTTGTCCTTAGAACAACATTTGTATCAACCTCTCAAGATCTAAATTTTGAGGTTGTTTTACTTTCCTGCATTGTGATTAGTTTGGCTATCATTTTCTTTTAATTACGCTGTTATAAGTTTTATTTGGCATTGTCCTATTCACCCCCCTCTAGGACATATAGTTAGGCCTTTTCAAGTGGTATCAGAGCCTAATACTCGTTCTTATTGCTATTTATTGGATTTATTTCCTGAGCTAACGATCTAAGCTATTTAAAAAGATGTCAAATTTTGATAGCCTTTCAGTTACGAGGCCTCCACCATTTGATGGCTCTAACTATGCCTATTGGAAAGCCAGAAGAGGATCTTACTCAAGTCAATGGATGAAAATGTGTGGGAAGCCACAGTAACTGAATGGAAACCTCCTGTCATGGAAGTTACTGGGGTTGATGGTTCAAAATCTATGAAAGTCACACCATATTACCAATGGACCACTCTTCAGAAAAGTGAGAGTAATGCTAATGCTAAAGCATTAAATGCAATTACTTGCGCACTATCACCGGATGAGTTCAAAAAGAATCATTTCCTTGATACTGCAAAGCAAGCTTGGGATATATTAGAAATGACACACGAGGGTACTACAATTGTCAAAAAAATCTAAAGTCCAACTCCTCACAACCAGATTTGAAAAAATTCATATGGAGGAAAATGAAATGTTTATGGACTTTTACACTAGATTGAATGACATTGTAAACTCAATGTGGGGTCTTGGCGATAAAATCCCATAAAGTAAAGTGTGTGCAAAGATATTACGCTCACTTCCTGAACGGTTCAATTCTAAAGTAACCGCAATCCAGGAACTTCGTGATACGGATAATATGAGGGTAGAAGAACTAGTTGGTTCTCTACAAACCTATGAGTTAAACTTTAAAGCTCCTAAAGGTAAATCTATTGCACTAAAATCTTCTAAATATAATTCAGAAGAAAGTTCTGATTCAGAAGATGATATGGCACTTTTAGCTAAAAAATTTTACAAGATTTTCAAAAGCAAGAAAAGGGTTGATTTTCAAAAATCAAATGATAAAAAGAAGTTTAGACCTAAATTTCGAAAATCTTTGAAAGATAGTCAATGTTACAACTGTCAAGAATATGGGCATTTAGCAAATAGATGTCCTAAAAAGGACAAACCCAAGAAGAAGGGTATGTTGGCTACGTGGGATGAATCATCTGATTCTGAAGCTTCTTTTGAATTAGAAGATTCTGAAACTGAGTTGACCAATGAGGTTAAAGCTCTTATGACTTTAGCTAAATTCACATTTCCAGATAATGACTCAACAAGTGAAGAAAATCTGAGTAGTGAATGTGAAAATGAAGATGATCTTCAAGATGCTTACAATGCCCTATATAAGGAAAGTTGTAAAATTGCTGTCAAACTTAAACTTCAAAAAGAAAAGTTTTCTAAACTAAAAGAATGTTTTGAATCGCTTGTCTTAGAAAAATCACAAATTTCAGATTGTTTTGAGAAAAATCAAAATGCGATTTGGAATTCAAGAACTCCCTAATTATTGATTGGAAATCTGAAATTGAGAAACTCAAAAACTGAAATATCTTCTCTTCTGAGTCTAAAGGACACATGGAAATATGCCCAAGGAGATCCAAAGTTAGAAAAACTTTTATCCGGATCAAGAAAATGTGGCGATCTATCCGGGTTGGGATACATAAAAAATCTACCTCCTAAACAAAAGTATACTCCTCCTATGTTTGTTAAAGGAGAGTCCTCAAACTCAAAAGGGAAAAGTACTTATCAAGATTTTTCTAGAAATTCAAAAACTTTTCAAAAACCTAGAAGCAGTCATGTCAACTTTAATCATAAACGAAAGCCACTAGCTGAAAAGATAGTTGATTTACTCAAGGAGCTCTTAAAATCTAACTCTATAGGTCATTCTTATAACTATAAACATAAGAAGACCAACTATGTTCCTAAACCTAAAACAGTTATTAAATGGGTTCCAAAAGTCACCTGCTTGGTTGCTCACATTGCTTTCAAAGCAACAAGTCATTCAAAATGGTACCTAGACAGTGGATGCTCCAGGCATATGACAGGGGACAAAGCCTTATTCACAGATCTAAAAGATATGACTGATGGTTCAGTCACATTTGGTGATGGTAGCAACTGCAAGATTATAGGCCAAGGTACAGTTTAACTTTTTAATCTTCCTGTGTTTAAAAATGTTTTATGTTGAAGGCTTAAAACATAACTTGCTTAGTATATCTCAATATTGTGATAATAACCATAGTGTTCGGTTTTCTAATCAAAGCTATGAAATATTAAACAATAAGGGTTCTGTAATATTAACTGGACGTAGAACATCTGAAAATTGTTATATTATTAGTGAATCCAGCTCATCTAATCAAACATGTCACATGGTCCATACAGACGAGACTGATTTATGGCATAAACGTCTTGGACATGTACATTATCGAAATTTATATAGATTGAGCAAACGAGAACTTATAAGAGGTTTACCCAAACTTCAGAAATTAGATAAAATATGTGGTGAGTGCCAGATAGGCAAACAAACAAGGAACTCATACAAAAAGGTGAATTCAAATACCACATCAAGACCACTCGAACTCCTCCACATGGATCTGATAGGACCTACCAGAACGAAAAGTCATGGTGGGAAAAAGTATATCTTGGTAATAGTTGATGACTTTACCAGATTTACATGGGTAGTCTTCTTAAGGGATAAATCTAAAACCCTTGAAGAAGTAAGTAAAGTTCTCAGAAGGATTCAAACCGAAAAATGTTCTCAAATCAGTAAGATTCGTAGTGATCATGGATCTGAATTTGAGAATAGCAATTTTGAGAAGTTCTGTACCGACCAAGGAATATTACATGAATTCTCTGCTCCCAAAAACTCCACAACAAAATGGAATTGTTGAAAGAAAGAATAGAGTACTTCAAAAAATGGCTAATGTCATGTGAATAGCATGAAACTCTCTAAAAAATCTTTGGGCTGAAGCAGTCAACACAGCTTGTTATATTATTAACCGAGTCTACACTAGCAAAGATAATAATAAAACGGCTTACGAATTGTGGTTCAATAAAAAACCTATGTGTTAATACTTTTGAGTTTTGGGCAGCAAATGCTATTTTACGTGATCGTGAAAATTTGGAAAAATTCGATACAAAAAGTGATGAAGGAATTTTCTAGGATATTCCTTAAACAGTCGTGCTTATAGGGTTCTGAACAAAAGGACTGGTGTGATTCAAGAATCCATCAATGTTGTCATTGATGATCACTTAAATAAGCCTATCTCTAATTCAGATAATGATGAAGTTCTAATCATTGATAAACCCGATACTTCATCAAATCAGACTGAATCTGAATTGAAGACTGTTAAAGATCATCCAACCACTCAAATTCTTGGAAACCCTCACACTGGTGTTCGCACCCGTAGACAACTTGAGGATTTATGTAATTATGTATGTTTTACATCCCAAATAGAACCATCCAATGTAAAAGAAGCACTTGCTGATGAGAACTAGTTTGTTGCGATGCAAGAAGAACTTAACCATTCGCAAGAAATGATGTTTGGTATCTTGTACCAAGACCTAAAGATAAATACATCATTGGAACAAAATGGATTTTCAAAAATAAGTCTGACGAATGTGGAAATATAATTAGAAACAAGGCTAGACTAGTGGTACAAGGTTATACTCAAATTGAAAGAATTGATTTCGATGATGTTTCGACAAGGAAACAAAAGTGTTTGTTTGGTTTGGGGGATTTATTCAATGATAACAAAGAAAGAATGAGAGAACATTGATCACATTTATTCTGAGTTCATTTACATCCTCTGATTCCCTTGATTCTGAAAACAAAGTACAATCAATCAAAGTAAACAAGATAGTCTTATGAAAATTTCGGCAGCATTCTGGTGCTATTTCAATCATCCCTAATACTTAGGAGGAATTGTTGATCTGATCAACCAGTCTTCAAGAAAAATAGGAATTCCGGCAGCATTCTGGCGCTATTTCATCATCTTCTAATACTTAGGAGGAATTCGCCTTTCTGTCGATGATTCTTCTTCCTCTCTGAATAGGAAGAACTTAAAGACCTGGCCGTTTCAGCAGCATGACAGCCCATTGTGTTATAAACTACAGGGTAGTCGGTTTGCGTGATCCCGTGTAAACTGTCTACTTTGTGCAGTCCCGCACAAAGTGTCTACTTTGAGCAGTCCCGCGCAAACCTTGTTTGCTTTGAGCGGTCCCTCCGCGCAAACCCTATCGTTGCGCGGGTCCGCACAAACCTGCAGGAGCCCAATGCTCTTACCTTTGATTTCCTTCTTCACTCTCTGAAGTCTTCCAACCCCTTTTTAGAGAGAGAGCGAGGTATTTATAGGCATTTTCACAGGTATAAAACTTCGACTTGGGCGATATGGGACTAAATAACTCCCAACCATTTTTACACCATCGTCAACGATTACGCGGATACACGCAAACGATATGCTTTGCGCGATCTCGCGCAAAACTGTCTACTTTGTGCAGTCCCGCACAAAGTGTTTACTTTGTGCAGTCCCGCACAAACCGTCTACTTGTGCAGTCCCGCGCAAACTGTCTACTTTGTGCAGTGCTGCACAAAGTGTCTACTTTGTGCGGTCCGGCGCAAAGTGTCTACTTTGTGCGGTCCGCGCAAAGTGTCTACTTTGTGCGGGTGCTTGCAGAAAGTGTCCTCAGAACCAATTCTTTCTTCCTTTTTCCAATCTTTTCCTATGCCTTGATCCTTCCCTGCTTCAATTCTTCTTTATTTTATGCCTCAACACCTTTCGTCACCTTTTCACGCCTTAA
>JAJHSJ010000110.1:0-35388 GCA_021015155.1 Magnolia officinalis
AACTTCGCCTATAAACTAACTGCAGTTTTTCTCCCTCAACACATTATATACGACCTCAACTGTGAGACATAAACGGATCCAAGATAAGGTCTTCTTATAAAGAGTATTCCAATCATCATCACTGAGTCGGCTTTCGCTCCTCAAGAGCACCATCTTCACCTTGCTTGGTTAAGGAACTGATCATCTTGATCTTCCATAACTCAAAGTTATTTTTACCTGAGTACTTCTCAATGTCATACCTAGTGTTTCCCATTAATGTTAATCCTACAGATTCAAGCCTGCGCCCCAACGAGCACAAAAGCACATCGAAGAATATTGTCCTTTTGTATGTGAGGAGATTGCATCAAAGATATTGGCTCTTCCCTTTGTTCACTCGGACAATGAGTTGTCTAACATCCTCAACAAAGGTTCCAGACGACATCATCTTCACAATTCATTAGGCAAGCTAAGCATGTACAATATTTTGCTCCATCTTGAAGGAGAGTGTAAGAGAATGCCATGTGTCTATTTCTCTTCATATTTCTTGCTTCCCTTTCCCTTACCCACCATGATCTCTTTATGAATAATTTGTCCACCATAAATCACATCAATGTTTTTTTTTTTTAGGTTAATTGTACTTTTATTAGTGAACTGCTACGGCAAAAGCCAAGGCACAAAGAATACAACAACTATAGTTACAAATCCAAACAAAGAATTAAGATTACAAACATCCACGGTCAACAAGACAAATGTCCATTTCGCTACTTCCCCCTTGATCCTCCCCACTCTCTCTGCCACAGTTCCACTTCTATTATGAAAACACCATCTATTCCACTCCCCCCATATGTTCCATCCATAGCACAACCATAAAAATGAGACACCATATTACTCTCCCTTCCTTTCCTTATTCCTCCACCATGCCACGCCCACAAGAGGTCTTTGATTGACTTCGACATTACCCAATAGACATGAAGATGGCTAAAAGATCCTCCCACACCTTGCATACAAACGGACAATGAATGGATAGATGATCTATCGTCTCAGCATCATTCATGCATAGAAGACTATTGGGAAGGATCATCAACCTCTTCTGAAGTTGTCTACAGTTAGAACCCGCTTCCTTCCCACTAGCCACATGAAAGCTTCCCCCCCCTTAGGAGGTGCACCATAATGCTGAAGAAATATGTGTGCTCTGATTCCCCTCCCATTTGATAATTGTTGCACCACTGATTAAAAATCGAACAAAAAAACTACCTGTGCATGTGCTTTACAAACCATCGAATCCTTTTTTGGTCGAAAACAGATGGTAAAGCTACAACCATTCCAGTAACCAAGCAAGATGTTCCCTTTCCTCATCCAATAGGTCCCTTCAGCAAGCAGGACACCATACACCAACCTCTCCGCAATAAGAATAACAATGAGCTATTGTTACGTCTCTATCTAGAGCCAGCCAAGCTAGCCTTAGGAATTCATCCTTTAACGGCCAGTCCCCACACCAAATATCCTCTTAGACTTGAATATGACTCCCAAGAAAGTAGGAAACCCCCTCCTTAAAACTTAGGGGCCAACAAGATGACTACCTTCCGCATTCCTGATGCCTTGGAACTTGAGGATTCTCTCACCTCCCCCCTTTCCCATTGGACCCCATACTTTGACACAATCATCTCCCTCCACAATTTCCCATCTTCATTGCCAAACTTCCGCATCCACTTTCTTAGCAAAGCCAAGTTCATGGACTCCAAAACCCTAATACCCACTCCCCCTTTGGCTATAAGCTTGCACACGCACACCTCATCCCATTTTAAGAAATGAAGCTTTTGCTTAACCTTAACTCCTCTCCATTGGAAATCTCACCTTAATTTCTCCATTTTCTCCAAAACGTATTTTGGGCAATCAAATAAAGACATGCAGTAGAGTGGTAGGTTTGATAGATCCATTTCAATAAACATTAATCGACCTCCTAACGATAGGTGCTGACTCTTCCAACTAGAGAGTTTCCTCTCAAATCTTTCAATCAACTTGTTCCATAGATGCTTTGCTAGCTACGCAAAAAGGAAGACCACGATAGGTTGACATAAAAGTTCCATCCCCACACCCAAACATATTTGTTGTACTTAGCGCTTCGTTCTAGAGAATCCAGTGCTTGGCATCTCTCTTTTACTAAGGTTACCTTCAACCTTGAAACTTCCTCATAACACCTTAAAATCTTCCTTAGGTTGTCCACCATTGTAGTTTCTTCCATGCAAAAAAGAATGGTATCACCTGCAAACTAAAGGTGGAAAATCCAATTTCCATCTTTTGCCACATTAAAACCGCTAATCAGACCAACTTCCTTCTCTTTCTCTAACATTTTACTTAAAGCCTCCACTACAAACACAAACAAAAATTGTGAAAGCAGATCCCCTTACCGTACACCCTTTGATATCTTAAAATATCCTTTTGGCGACCGACCCATTAACTAGTGCCGAGAAAGCCTCCGAATGAAGACACTCTTGATCCATGCTTTCCTCCTTATGGGTGGTATAAGCCTCCGACATTTGCCCACCAAGCCAACCATCCTACATCCCTCTTTGCTTAAAGCCTCACTCGATTGGAAAGGCAAGAGTGCGAGACCGTCTGAGTTGTGAGAGACCACTGTAAAAGTCGAGAGCAGCAAATATGCCTCCACCACTCTTGGATCCGCTCGGACCACCTGTCTCACTTTCTCATCCTCTTTCCATGCCCATTTAGCCTCTTCCTGCTACGTCTTCTCCCCCTCTCATCAGATTAAGTTATACTTCCAGTTCCACTCCCTCTCCCGACCTAGTGCGACATCTCTATAGTTCTGGAGCTTTGTGTTGGAGTGATAAAGTCCCTTGATATACATTGATACACCACCACTCTGACAGCTTAAGCTTTTAGAGTAAATGGTTGTTTGACATGGTATCAGAGCGGAAGGTCCTATGTTTGAATCTCGAGAGCAGCAAATATGCCTCACTAATATATTATTCTCCCATGGGGGTCCAGGTCCGGCCTAGGGACCGGGAAATCAAGCCCGGCCTATTTATGTTGTGAGTGTCCCTCCACCCTCGTCGGTATGTTTCCCGTGCGGAGTTCCTACCCCCCCGCACATGCAGGGGGGTGTTGGAGTGATAAAGTCCCTTGATATACATTGATACACCACACTTTGACAGCTTAAGCTTTTAGAGTAAATGGTTGTTTGACACTTTGTGCCCCCAATCTCTCCCCCTCCCTTTTCCTTCCCCTTTCTACCCTTAACTCTCCTCCCACACCCCTTTTCTTCCCCTCATTAACCCATTTCTCCATCTTCCCTTGCAATCTTCCTTTCTCCCCGTCTGGAAGGTATCTCGCCCCCCTCGATATTAAGGTCCTCATGCCCTCTTCTCCCTTCTTAAGCTACAATCTGTTCACAGACTCTAGACCATAGTGAGCTTTCTGTACCAGCATCTTCCCCAATGGACCTTCCCATTGTTAAGTTGTAATGGCTGATTGTACCTCCTCCTGCAACAACATTCTCACAAAAGCAAAGTCCCTGGGAAGCTTTGATTTTCTGTCCTTCGGAATGACGACTTCTACCACCGTCCGGCAGTTCCCAAAAGCCCTAAAAAGGTGCACTTCAAACCAGTCAGCCAGGAAGTTCGCCACGAACATCATTGGATACTCCCTAATAGCCGATTCTTGCAACCTTTCCCCTTGGTAGATCTATCAATACCCTTCTTTTAAAACAACGTCCATCCTTCAGCTTCCTGCAGGCACGGACTGTTATGCCATCTCACACACCCCGATCTCCACCCCCCATATCCTTCTCTTTCCCTCCCCTCCCCCCCCCCCCCCCCCCCCCCCCCCCCCCCACCAAAGCTGCCGCTTACCCTTGCATCTCCCTCTGCCCGATGTATGCCTTCTGGCAAACCTGTAGATTCCTTCAACATGTCATTTCTTCAATCTTACAACCCCTCGACCGACTTCAGCTCCCTCAATGACTTTTCATTTTGACCATCCATTAAATGTCTATCATTCAGCCACTTAGGAAATAAGATTAGTGAAATTTTTGGTTTACGGTCCATCTAAAATTGCACCCATGCTCTGAACAGTTTTTGTTTAACTACATGTTGTGTGTGCAATTTCTTAGTGCCTGCATATCAACCATTACTCTCTGCTAAAGTATCAAAGCTTTTCTCTCAAATGAAAAGGAAATGCAGCAGTAAATAGCATTAGCATATTTCTCCGTTCAATGCATAACAGTGCATTCTACTCTATTCGGGCTGTGAATATTAGAGTTGCCAAATTTCCTGCTATCAGTCCATTTATTCTTTGAGGAACCATCATAGACTGGTAGAAGTAATTAAGTAAATAATAGCACCTTGAAGAAGGCGAAGCAGCATGGCCATGCTGGCATTGATAGCACCTTGAGGAAGGATAGGACCCATGACCGTGCCAGGATTGACCACAACAATATTCAGTCCTTTCTCCTTCGCGAATTCCCATGCGGCTTTCTCAGCCAATGTTTTTGAAAGTGGATACCATATCTAGTTCATGAATGAAAAAGAAAAAAGAAGGAAAATAAGTAAAAAACACCATCACAATCAATCCCACCAACAAGCAATAGATGCACAGGTGCATATACTAGTACATATATAAGTTAAAGATATGAGCCAGTGGGCTCAGTGCATGGAAAATTTTCCGTGAACCTAGTTGCATTTGTATGCTTTGGGCATCCGCATCACCTATCTGGTACATCCATTAGGGTCAGGCCACTCTTCTGCCACTACTTGGCAGAAGTCACAGCAATCTGATAGCTCTAAGCATCCATGACTAGACCTGACTTCTACTAACAATCTTGTCCATATGTTTTACCTGCCAGTGAATTTACAGTTTCGATCATCCCATTGGTACGATTTTTTACAAACAATCCTATGAAGAGTAGACTAGACCTAATGAACAGTCCAGATAGTGATGTGGATGCCAACGAATGCAAATGCAACTACTCAGATGGAAAGGTTTCCATACACTCGGCTCCCTAGATCATTTGTCAATGAGTTATAGTAGAAGAAGAAAAGGTTTCCATACACAGCTAGCAGAAGAAGAAGAACACTTGTGAACAACAAAACTAGCAATCCAAAATTTAGGGAGGAGAATCGATCAATTTCAATGATTGTAGCATTCTCTAAATGCAAGGTCATATGGGCTATGGCATATGTTCTCGAAACAACAAGAGGCAATGCTGAAGTCCACTTATCATCTGGACAAGTACAATGATCCCAACCATCAATATTGTGACCCTTATCATGGATGATGACACACAAAATTATTCAGATTGAAAAAAAAATACAAAAAGAGTTCAATCAGCGGCCAAGTAGACAGTTATCCAAAAAAGAAAAGGACAGATTCAACCTAAAAAATCCCAAACATTCGATGGGTAGGATCCTTCAAACTGGGGGATTTTTGTGCATGTATCTCACTTAATATCAATGGTTTGGATCACTAAACCATGGGCACCACTGGTACAAAATGAAAGCCCTGGTACAAATATCCAGCCTGATCATTGTATGAAATTGATACCTCAAATAGAAAAGCCATTTGATCATTACAGTTTGACATATATGAAGGCTCTTTAACAATGACTGTTCTGACGATATGATAGCTGTTATATTAGAATTATAATTCATCCAAAAGAAAATTTAATATTCAACTGTCACCAACATTCCTAAGGAATTTGGAAGTTCTTAATTTCAAGTTTTAAAATATTTTTCAAAAATAGGAAATTATAAAATTTAAAATCTTGCTCACAGAAAATTAAAGAAGAAGATAGCAGCTTCTTCATCTGTTATCATTTTAAACACAATAAGACAAAGGTATGCCAATCCCACTGTGTACCGCTCCCCAGCCCCTCTATGTGGCAGCACAGGTGCCAATATGGCTTGTCTTAAAAAAATCCAAGCAACCCATCAGGTGGGCCCCATCTTGCCTGAAAATAGGGTCAGTCTGGTCACCCTGTAAGTCAGTGTACAAAAAGAAGTTATCTTTTTTAGCTAGTTATTAATTTTATCCTTATGCTGTCGCCCACTAAAAGACTGAACCAGCCTGATTCTGATGGATGACTGGCTAGTGCCACAAGTGCACCATATTGGCATGTGCTGGTGCCTGTGGGACTAGCAGACCACCTATAGGATAATATACACTAAATAATATGTTAGACAAGCTGCTATTTTAGCATGGTTATAACCGAATCAAACAGTCCATACTAGTATTGGTCATGTCCTGTAATGGCTATTAAGAAGGTAACTTCAAAACCATTAGGCGAGAGAGAATCATTTCTCATTGATTAACAGTCCATACCAGCATTGGCCATGTCCTGTTACTGCCCTTGGAATGTCCGCATTCAATTCACTAGTACATCAAAACGCGCTCTTGGAGGTCGTTTGGATGCCTGAACAACTCATTTAAAATGAAGATGTTTAAATCCTGGACATGTACATCCATGGATTGTGTAATGGTGCATCAACAGGGTTGAACATGGATGTTTCCCTTTTGCATTTAGACAACACGTCTTTGGAAACCTTTTCATGGAAAGTGGACTGCAGTAGATATAATGAAGAGGTGAGCTAAGACACATGTACCAATATGGGACATATGTGATACAATACCCGAACCTTATAATAAGCCAGTTCTAAAATGGGAATATGCTCTCTATTGAAATCCAATACATGTAGTGTTAGGTTGCATCTAATGGCATGTGGTTGCAGTTAGGGATGTTGACTGGAGAACTTTTTCCTTTTTGTTGGACAGCTGCATTCCAACCACCACCTTGGACCAAATAATATTCAATTTCTTGGGACACCCTTGACAAATAAACAAGCTTGTTGTAAGCAAATGCTACATCCAAATGCAATTATGGCTCCTTGGACAAGAATATCCTCATCTTATATGAGTTGTCCATGCATCCAAACGACTCATTAATCACCCTCCAAAAAAACAAGCAGGGGTCCACTAACAAAGAAGTAGGGTTTGCTAGTTCCACACCCACCTCCACACAACCACATGTGGAGGACATCCAAGCGGCACGTGAGGCAGGATCCACCCTACAGACAAGAGCTCAGACTATTGAACAGTCAAGTAGCCACACATGTAAGAAATTAACAAACAACCAGAACTTGCACGTTCTTTTTCTTTTTCCAATCATCCATGCATGTGTGGCTGCCTGATTCTTGAGGAGCCCAGATTTTTTATACAACGGTTCATCTCACCTGATAAACTGCCCAAATGTTCTACACGCATGCTAAGTTGGCATTTGTTCCTACATACGTATGGGTGCATTGGCTCATGGTATTCCGCAACGGTAGCAGTGGCTGTAGCAGCCACCATTGTTACCATTACGATACCAGCCATAGCAACTAACAGTTATTATTGCCTCTTTTTAAAAAAAATGTATCAGCCCCTCATAAGGGGGTTTTATTTCTTTCTATTACAGCCACTACAGCTGTTACGACCCCGTAATGCGTAATGGTGACCACTATTACCTTTACGTGGTGGGCATTATGTAACTGTTTTTGCATACCTAGTTGGGCTACCAGAACTCAAGACAAATGAACCAAAAAAGTGGCATAAGAACAAGGCCATTACTAACATGATTTGGCTGGTTACTCCAACTGTCATGAGCTAGCCAGGCCAAGCCATCTTTGGGCCGGGTTTGGGCCGAACCTAGGTTTAGGTCATGCGGGGTTCACACCCAATAAAAATTGTGGTGGGCGTGGGCTTGAGTCTTCCATTGCCTGGCCAAACCCAGTCTGAATAATTTAATGCAGATCACAAATTCAACACTTGGGCCAAGATTTGGCTAGTGGGCCCAGCCCAGCCTGTAATGAGCCTAGATCCTCAGCTCGCAGACTGTGAGTTGAGCTTTAGCTCGGATCCTTAGTTCATGGGTAGGGCATGCCCAAGCCTGACCTGGAACCAACCTGCTTAGGGCCAGGTTTTGGCTAGTGCTTGGATGAGCTAGATCGGAGGATTGGGCTTGGGCCTCCATTTGGACCCCAATTGTCATATGGGCAGGTTTGGGTTATCATTCACGAGCCCAATGGCCCTGCAAGGCCGACTAGTCCCAATACACTGTTTCAGATTACTATTATTTATTTCAAAGAAAAACTTTGATATCCTAGTAGGGAGTGGTGGATATTATACACACACTTAGAAATTACTTCGAAATTGCAGACTTAGCATTAAGTAACTCAAATTAAACTGTCCAAAGTTTAGATGTATCATGAACCAAAAATTATGTTTATTCGATCATCTACCTATAAAATTAGTGGACATTTATTGGATGGATAAGAGTGAAAAGTTTCCCAAGGGTCCTATTTCAACAAACAAGGGTTCACAAAATCAAAGATTAAGACTGTTCAACCAGACAGATTTGGGACTTAGTGACAGTGATTTCCACAATTTATTCAGTTTAAGTTTAGTTAATATATGTCATGTGTACAATTTATCAGTGCCTGCATATCAAGTGCTGCTAGAGCTACTAACATAAATATTTTGCTATTTAAAGCAAAAGACTTGATGAACCATGATCTAACTGAAGCTATGGAAAACAATTGGGTACCTCATGCTAGGTAACTACTGGGTTATATCCAATAACTTGTGAGAAACGACTTAGCATGCATGAAATCCACACCATCCATCACGTACACCATCCCTTATCGAACCCCAATCCCAAAAATCAGGATGATTCCACACTCAAGTGGTCAGTCCAAAAAATTTATATCTAAACCCTAAAAATTTATATCGTATGGCCCACTTAAGTTTTAGAATAATATAATTTTTGGATAGTACTTTCATCCTAATGAGGCACGTCAAATGAATGGATTGGATGGCATATAAACAACCCGGTGGCTCCTACACAAAACTAATGGTGGGTGTTCCATCCCAACTATTTCCTGTGGCATGGCCTACACAAGTTTTCAATGATCATGATTTTTAGGTTCAATGGTTAAAATGAGGCAGCATGTGTGCTAGACCGGGTGGATCTCATGAAAGTTCCTGGTGGATACCTAGTGCAAGTTACCCTACCACAACCCTCAAGCCATAGCCCTTGATGGAGTGGAATGGCGGAACAGGATTCGTATAGCCGACCCCACTAAGTTGGGATAAGGCTTAGATGATGATGATGACTACATTCCTATTTATTATTAGACGAACAGATCTTCATTGGGTAGAAAACTTCCACAAAAATAGCTACCCAAGCACACAATGCACACGTCGTAGCAATGGGCCAAGCGACCCACCTAACCCAAGCTTGATCGGGCTTTGAACATATTGGTTTGGGAAGCAGATTGCATACTAAGTACCTCAAGCATACTGAGTAAAGTTTGTGGGGCCTACAATGATGTATGTGTCTTATCCACGCTATCCATCCGTTTTGACAGCTCATTTAGGGCATGGGCCCAAAATTGAAGCATATCCAAAATTCAAGTTGACTACACCATAGGAAACAGTGTGAATTGAACGCCTACCATTTAAAACTTCTTGAGTGCCACATATGTTTTGGATCAAGCTAATATTTGTGTTTCCCTTCGTCCATGTCTGTGTGACCTTATGAATAGATTAGATGACAAATTAACATCACAATGGGCCACAAGAAGGTTTCAACAGTGGACATCACTATCCCCACAATTTCTTATGGTGTGATCCACTTGAACTTTGGATATGCTTCAATTTTGGACTTATGCCCTCAAATGGTATGGAAAAATGGATGGACGGCGTGGATAAGACATATATGGCCACAGTGGGCCCTATAGAGTTTACTCAATACACAATTCACTTTCATTAGGATGGCCCATGCACCGAACTTGGGCCTAGCATGCATGGCCGAATCAATTTTGGGATCGGGCTCAGATTCATGTCATTTTAGCTTGACCCAGCCTGGCCCGACTTCAAATTTACGTCTTATATCCTACTAATGTCATACTAATTCTTGATTAGGCAACTCATGCATCTTGAACAATGATTTCATTGCTCTAGGTGTCTACTTCTTTGTAGCCCACTTGATGAATGGATAAATTAGGAACATTCAAGTGGGAAACAGGGATTTTATCAATTTCAAGCCTACGCGAACCCAAAATTTTCAGTCCGGGCTTGGGCCTGATGTGCTAGGCCTAGATAAGCTTGGACCAAGCCAGGCTAGGCCCAGATCAAATCTGGCCCATTGCCACCCTTGCAACTGCAAGCCCTAAAATGGGTCCCTAGGCTAGGCGATGAAGGAAGCATCTCAAGCACCTCTCCCAGAGACTCACCCCATTCTGCTTGCAGTAGTCAACATCCGTCCAGCAATCCTCCCCCTTGACAACATCCGCAGGCCATCCAGGGCTGGGGATGATGGCTGAGATCGATGAAGTCACCACGACTCGATCCACACCGCTCGCTTTGGCCGCTTCCAGTACATTCAACGTCCCTTTGATTGCTGGGTCTAGAAGCTGTCTCTGTATAATGAATGAATCCAAGGATTAAAAACATAGGGAGAACGGAAAGGGGCGAGCTCTAGTGCTAACAGAAGTAGGGCCCACGTGATGTATTCAGAGCATCCAACACGTCTATCAGATGCATGGCCTCAAGCTATCCCTTGCATTCATAAATCAACCAGACTGATAACTTAGGTGGGCCACACCACAAGGGAAAATGTTCAAAGTGGATGCCTACCATTGATTTAAATAAAGGCCCACCGTGTGTACGCAATCCAAGCCATTCATACCCTTCATCTGACCTGGATGAATCGCCATGACCAAAACCAAGCTATTTTACAACTCAGGTGAGCGAAGTTGCAAATCAAGGGTGAGCGTTAATTCACTTATTTTCTATGTGCTGCTTCCCAACTGAGTGATGGATTGGACTGCTTTCTATACATTAGGGTAACATAAGCTCAGGCATCTGATGGACGGGTTAGATGCCATACATACAGAAACGGATTGGCTACTCCCCCTGCCACCAGCCAATGGTTCGTGGTCGGTGCTCTGCGGACCCCACCATGATGCATGTGTTTTGTCCATGCCATCCATCTATCCATCTATTTTTCTAGATCATTTTATGGTATTAGACAAAAAAAAATGAGGTATATCTCACTCTCAAGTGGACCACATTACAGGAAACAGCGTTTTGAATGAACGTTGACCATTAAAAGTTTTGGATCAAGCTGATCTTTGTTTTTTCCCTTCATCTGGGTATGTATGACCTAATTAACAGATTGGATGTCAAATAAACAATACAGTGAGCCTTAGGAGGATTTTAATGGTGGATATTCAATCACTATTGTTTTCCAGTGGTGTGGTCCACCTGAGATTTATATCCCTCTCTTTTTTGGGTTCAATCACTAAAATGATCTGTGAAATTGGATGAACGGAATGGATGAAACACACACATAATGGTGGGGCCCACAGAGCACCGACCACCAGCCAGTGTCAGGGGAGTAGCCGATCCGTTTCCCATGCATACATCAAGTGGGCCCCACATTTGCAGGGCACCATGGTAGGCTTACAGTGGTACCGAAACCACAAAGTGCAACTCGAAAAAGCACATGGAGTGATGATAGCCATCCATTAGCAGATAGGGGAAGTAACCTCAGGATCTTCGACATGATCAACGATGCAAGGGGATGCCAGGTGGAAGACGCCAACGGTTCCTTTGATAGGAGGGAGAAGGGAGTTGTAATCGAGTAAGTCCATCTCGAAAAGCTGAAGCCGCGATTCCGCGCCTTCCAACGCTCGCAGATGCTTCGTCTCTCTCTCATCCTCTGATTACAAAAAAAAAATTAAAAAAAAAATTTTTTTTTTTTTTTTTAAATGATTAAAATAAATACGAGGGAAACTGCTTAATGAACACTACTGTCTACTGCTGTGGCTATTGGGGATTTTTGCGGACATTCATCAGGTGGGGCCCACCTCTTTCCTTTTCCTTTTCTACAAACCGTCCTTTTTTTTTTTTTTCTCATCATACGCATTACTCAATCAGCCCCTTTTTTAGGCCATGGACCACTAATGCAGTGAACCAAGTGGGTCCCAAAACCACGTCTTCCACCAACCAGGTGAAACTCGGTCATGACTCAGGATCAAACATTTGTCATTCACCACCAACTGGGGCCCACACGCTGAGATGATCGGATAATTTGAACCGTCCATGTGCTCTTTATTACCATGAATAAGCTCTTATCCTTTAATCACACTATAATGATGATCCTCACCTATAGTTCTCCAAAATGAAAAGGGGCCATTGAAATTTTCTTTTTCATTGATTGTGATGGTAACAATCATCTGTTCAGCACTAGTTTCTTACAGTGGCCTGTATAACATAGATTCCGCAACGTGGACCGTTCCGATCATTCGAACATTCATCATGTGGGCCCAATGAGCGTTGGCAGTCGACGGACACTTGATCCTGTGTCCCGACTGAGGCAAGAAGAAATCCCGGTAGGCATTTCTGGTGGATAACAGGAGCGGATTTTCTGTTACCCCGATATCTCTGCTCGGGGCTGCGTGGGGTACACAGAGATGTCCGTGACGAATCCATTCCGTCCATCTGTTTTGAAAGATAACAATACCGCAGAATTCTAAAAATCAGGATGATCCAAAGCTCAGGTGGGCCACACCAACAAAAGAGTGGGAACAGCCACGTGCACCGTTGAAATATTCCTGGAGCTTACCATGATGCTTTGGATCTGCTTGATTTTGATTTTTAGAATCCCACAATATTGTGATCATTCAAAACAGATGAACGGAGTTTATTTTTCACAGACATCTCTATGGCCCCACACAGCCCGGGGTCGCAGGCAATCCGCTACCGTTGATTACTGGTATCGAATGGCATTTCCGTAGTTTCACATAAAGAACAGGGTAATTTCGTGTCAAGATAAATGAACAAAGAAAAGGAAAGAGGAAAAAGCAAGAAGAGAGAGAGAGAGAGGGTATAGATGGACGGCCTGGATAAATCCCCGTACATCACGATGGCCCCCACGGAGCCCCTGCATGTACGGAGTCCATCCAGGCGCGGGCAGGACGCAATCTGCTTCCGCACCAAAGGCACAAAGCGAGTGAATTACAATCAGAGCGAGTGTTGAAGGAGTTCGTACCACCATCATGCATCTGGCCCACAGTCCGCATGATCCGACGGTCCAAACCGACCGTCCTGAATTTGTATGATATACGACCACAATATAGATAATCGCTGAAATGATCATTCAGACCACAGCTGGGTAGATGTTTCAATGGCTCATATTGAACTCCACAAATCCACGGCCAGGATCATTCTTCCAGTGAGATTAATAGATCACAGCTCATATAGGGTACCAGACCTAGAAGATTGACCGTTCGGATAACCAAAATATCTGTGCATGTGGGCCCCACCAGCCGACGGAAATTTTAAAAGAAAGGGAAAAGGCAAATTGCAAAGAGAGCGTACCGAGATGTTGGACGGTGGCATTGACGGAGTATCCTCGATCGAGGAGAAGACGAACTAACCAGGAACCGATGAAGCCGCTCGCTCCCGTCACACACACTCTCCCTCTCTCCGCCATCTCTCTCTCTCTCTCTCTCTCAATCTTTCACTCACTCTCTGCCTTTTGAAATGAAAATCTTTGATACACTTGCCGGGATGTGCAGATGATATGCAGCTTTCAGTCACTCACTGCCTTTTGAAAAGAAAATTTTTGATACTCTTGCCGAGGTGTGCGGATGATATGCAGGCGCTTAGAAATTGCTTTAAAATTGCATACGTGGAATACCATTTAGTTAAATTAAATTGTCTGAATTATGGGTCCCAGTTTAGATGTACCATGGAGCAATAATTAAGATTCTTTGATTATCTAACTACTCGACACACAGGTGTCCTCGGCCAATTGGATGTTAGGATTGCTCAATCAGGAGGAAACGGTGTGAAGGGATAAAAAAAGAAAAATCACCGCCTTAAATGTAATAGCTCTTGAATTTACACGATTTATAAATTAAATAATAATAATAATAATGAAAGAGTTAAATTTATTTTTCAACTGAGATTATAAAGTTTTAAATAATAAAATGAAATCATAATTAAAAGTCTTAATACAAATAAATAGTGACTTTTCCAAAATAATCAAACTTGATAAAAATAAAAAATTCTAATCTAAATCGCAAAATAATTCCTTAGCATGAGAAGAAGTAAATCTTAAGAAGACACTAAATACTAAAACTCTAAGAATAAAAAATTATGCCTGACTTAAAATTTACTAAAAATCGTAAGTTTTCCAACAAATGGGATATTTGAGTACAAATGAGTCGTTTTCTCGTGAAAAGGAGCAACATGGCACTCTTACGGTGTCGGTTGGCCCCTGAACTAAATTTCAATCGAAATTCATTAGTCATGTATCCTAATCTCGTAAATCTCGTAACTCATTTCAGATCAAGAGTTATGTTTGATTTACAGTTTGCACTTCGAACGGTATTTTTTTCTCAAACCAGAATGAATTTTTCTAATCTAGACGTGCTTGGGCCCAGTTACATCATGCCACATGTAAGACTGGACTCAGATCTGATGGATTGCGTCCACTTCTTTAAGCTTTTTTAATCCATCTAAGTCAGGAATAGGTATGTGGTCCGCTCTACATCAATGCCCTCCACTTGAGAAAATTTTGTCCTCGAGTTATCCATCAGTAGCTCATAATACCCATATAAATCTATCACATTGAACATTCGCAATATCTCTAAGCCCTCAGGAAGAACGACGACATAGGCATTATTATTAATTTTCTGAATTATCGGGACTGGGCCTATTTTTTTATTTCTTAGCTTGTTATACTTTCATGTCAAAAATCGCTCCTTACTGTAACATCTCTAATTTTCACAACCAGAGTTTATATTCGTGCCCGAGAAAATCGGGTGTTAATGATGTATAAATTGGATACTTTTGAAAATTGCACCTTTTTTTTTTCATTTGGATCACATCCAGATACATTTATGAAGGTAACATTCACAAAAATAAAATCAACTGTATTAATTATATTTCTTTAGAGTAAAAAGAAATAATCAAATGTTTTCTCAATGGAAGCTTATTAGATTTATCGAGTTCGCAGCGGAAGTATAAAACTAAATCATAAATTGTCTTCTTATTCTTTTAACATGATCTTCCTTAGGGAGATTGTTCACTAGGTCTTCAATCTGTACGTCACTTGCATAATCTGTACGGTTGAGAGAGGGTCAATGCCCTGCTCATAGTGATGGTTATCCTTTAAGATTAACAATAATTCAAGATATTTATAAAAGTAAAGTAAGGGGTCTGTACGTCTCATACGTGCTTCACTAACACGAGGGTATCAGCATGCGCAAACAACCTACATGAGATGCATGCCTAGTAAAGCGTGTGTGGCTCATCATACGTATTGATCATCACAATGTGGAAAACAGTTTCATGATATCCAGCTCGACCCGCACTCTCACTATACAGATATTCGGTAGCATGACCAACGCCACCGTGGATTTACATGAATACCTCAAGGCGCACAATACATGAGTCGGATGAATTACGTGACATGTTTATTCATGGAGTGACTATTTGCGACATCCAATCCCAGAAATAATGTGTCACTGCATTTACGAATTACACACATCAATTTGTGCACCACTACTCAAAACTCATGGAATTACGTGACAACCAAGAGGGTCTCTACCCAGATCGCATTATGTCAATGATAGATTATTTGAATCACTAGTTGTGATACATCTGGTCACATCGTTTGCATTTATAAAGAATATAAACTAAATTATGAGAGTTCTAGAATATCAAGACACATGCTCAAACCTTAAAGATAAATAGTACTAGGCTAATATAATAAAGAGAAGAGTGACAATGGTCAACTCAAACAATGACAATGGCCAACATAGCAAATAGGAGAGTCACAATGGCCAACTCAATAAAAGAATAGTAGCAATGGCTAACTCAACAAATAAAAGAGCGGCAACGGTCGATTCAATAATATGGAGAGTGGCAGGGCCAACTTAATAAATTTGATAAGGCAAGACAAGACTTATATCCATGGCCCCACATAAATTCAGAAAGATCACTTGTAATCACGTTATACTGTAAGCCAAAGACAGATAATTGATAGTAAAATATATAATTGCAGAGAAGATTCATAGTAATATGAAGGTATGTAAAAGGCAAGATAAATTAACATGAAAGCATGTAAAAAAGCAAAATGAAATAACAGGAAGGCATGTAAAGGGCAGGATAAATATAACAACTTAAATTAGTGTAAGCTTAAAGGATAAAACCCTCACAGTGGTTGTTTGATCGTCTTCTAAAGATGTAGTTTATAAACAATCTTTATTCAGATTTAAGCTGATTCAAGTTTTCTGCTCGGCTTGAACTGTTGCTGAAGGTTGGAGGATTCCTACGCCAGAATCCTTCTCTTTTTCCTTTCTCTTTCTTTCTTTCTTTCCTTTCTCTTCTTTCTTTTCCTTTCTTTCTTTCGTGCTTCCAGGTCCAGTAAGGCTGTCCATTGCTCTCTTCCTCACGTTACTTTCTTTATCTCTTTATTTTCCTTTTCGTTTTTCTTACTTGTGGAATGATAAGGCCTATTTTATAGGTTGCCCGAGCGTAACCTTGTTTACACAACAAGACTGTCGGTGCGTAAAGATCTTACGTTGCACTTCTTACGCAATGAAGATCGGACAGATAATCCCACGCAATGACCGAGATCGCAACGCCCCTCAATCCGATCCTCTCAATCTCGCTTCTTGAGAATGGTCAGATTCCACCTTGCAAGGGTTGGACGGCCTAGATTGAAGCTATGATCCACAGATGGGTCGTCAAACGTATGAGGACGCCCGGGTCGCTCCGAAATTTCTACCGCTGGTTGCGTCTGTTGCGAAATCGGGCCGGTCTACGTCACTAGGTGGGGTCCATTATCATGGATATTCAGAAAATCCAATTGTAACGACCCGTAAATTTCCGTACGTTAGCTCGAGTACCACCTCGACCAGAAATCAATTAGGATTAAATCCTTTAGAAATTTAACAAAGTTAACTAAGTGCTAAACTCGATTAGCCATGAAATCCGTTGGGATCGCTTTAAATACGATCTGCAAGACCCAAAACTTGCAAAATCAGTGACTTTAGGTTACCCTAAAGTTTAGAACCAAACTCATTACCCGGCTGCTCTCGGGAATGAAACGAAACTTCGTATTAGGTCTAGATCGCACATCGGAAGTCCGATTAACACGAAGTTAAGGAACTAGAACCGCCTCACTGGGCTTGACAGTCATCTCAAAAATCAGGTCCAGCCGATGTCCCACGGCCATTCGTTTCGATTCGGAGCGAGGGAGTGTGAAAAACATTATTCCCTTTGAAAAAAAAATATCTGGAATAGTGATCTGGCACCATTCGCTTGCGCATCAGTATTAAGCAACCAGACCGTCAGAATCAGACCAAATTACACCCTCAGATTAAGAAAAATTTCAGGAACATTTACATGTACTTGGAATTTCGGATCATGGCCCACTGACCATTGAACTGAAAGTGGTCCGTCACGTGCGATCTGGGAATCCGATCGAGTTGAAAATGTAATCCCACATAGATCCATGTGTGGTGAGCTTAAGTCTGACGTTTGGCTCAAGGAGGGCTACCAGAACCTCTCTTTTGAGCTGGAAAAGTGACGAAATGCCTATATAAGCAGTAACCCTTGAACTTGAGTCTGTTTTGGGGAGGTTTTTGGCTATAAAAGGAGCTTAGAACAGCCCCTCTCACAGCCATACGAATTTGGGATAAAACCCTAGAGAGAGAGAGAAAAGGAAGAGAAAGCTTTGGATTTGTGGGACCAACTTCCTCCTGCTGCTTTCATTTGTCGCACGGCCTACACCGCTTCTTTCCAGGCGTTTTCCCAGCGGTATCCATTCTATTTGAAGGTGAGAAACCCTAACCCTAGATCTGATTTGAAGTATGTAGGTTGTAGGTTGTGTAAAGGCTAACCGATTTCACTCTTTAGCTTAGAAAACGCCCGTATACGGAAGCTCAACAACCCTTGCTGATTCGTTGTGATTCCAAGGGCAAAGGTGAGGACTTTAAGTGTATAGGTTACGTTTTTCAACGCTTTCAATGTCAGATAATGATATATTCATGATCTGCATGCAATTGCACATGTACAAAGTGTTTTCCGTTTCCTGTTTCGATTAACGTTGTAGAATATGGAATTTCACATACTCTAGGTATACGTAGAAATACCGTATACGTATTTTTTTGGAATAATGTTTGACATGTTTATTTAATGTATGATTATACAATACATGGATAAAATACTAGTCTGGCGAAAGGAATCGCCGTAATATATGTTCGCTTGTAAACACTATGCATGTTGAAATTGTGTATTCTAGAAATACCGCATATGTGTAAATTTTGGAAGTGTAATTGTCATGATTATTTGTTGTATAAATATGGTATACACGGATAAAATAACCACTTGGCGAAAGAATAGCCCTAATACGCATTTTGCTAACATACGTCATGTATGTTGGAATAGCGTACTCTAAGTGTTTGTGTAAATGCTTGAGTGTTAGTGCCTTAGATAGGCGCTGATATGGAATTCCCGACTACCTTAGAGACATGTAGGATCCCCTCCATGTGGTGGTTCGCTATAACCACTCACTTGTGATGTGTATGTAATTGTATCCCTACTTGTATAGTGCTTTATAACATGCTTTACAACATGCTTTACTTCATGCTTTATTTCATGCTTTATAACATGTCTGCTAACATGCTTGTATTACTTTGTTATCATGCTTTACTCCACATGCTATTGATGAGAACTGTTTGAGTTTGGAACTATGTCTATAGTCCAAACATTCGGTACCAGACTTGAGATTGTGGCTGAGACTCATGTCGCCACAAAGGATGTGTCTGGCGAACCCGAGTCGTACTTCGGTTGGCGATAGTGGTTGGCCATACGGAGTGCTTTTGCGCTCCATATCGCCCAACTTGTGGTGCGCTCGAGCTAGTCAGGCTCATCAAGTAAACTGATATGTGAATGTGTGTTCACCATGTTTGGTCGCTACTGCTTGAACCTAGGGTACCAAACTTACCAGTGGCGATGCCGTTAACCATGGTACCTCGATCCGCTAAGACGCATGAGCCGGGCATGGTGGTATGGGACACCGTGGTCGAGCTGTCGGCCTACGCTGGGGCCATGTGCCTCCCCGTAATGACCATTGCGCAACCAAACCCGTGAGCCGAATACGGTGGTATGGGACACTGTATTCGAGCTGTCGATACTTACGGCGAGAGCCGAGTACGGTGAGACCTGTGCTCGTGCTGACGGGCGACGAGTCCTCCGTAGTATCTTTGAGTATACTCCAAGGGTCTGTGATTGGCGACGAGTCTTTCACAGCAACTAGAGTATGAGTTGAGCCGAGTACGGTGAGACCTGTACTCGAGCTGACGGCTAGTGATTGAGCCGAGTACGGTGAGACCTGTACTCGAGCTGACGGCCAGCAATTGAGCCGCATACGGTGAGATCTGTATCCGCGCTGACGGGTGACGAGTCATTTGCGACGCCTTCACTATGCTTCTCGAACCATAATATCGTATGAGATTAACTAGGATTGACGACCTTAGAATGGATCATGTTTGGGAATGATACAAGGGAGGTACCTTAGTTTCCCAATACTGCTGATTGAAATGGACTAATAACAACTTGGTAATCATGAGCATCATCGCACCGCATGTGCTTAGTAGATGTGGCGCATTGAGGGAGTTAAGCATTCGTGAACGTAAGATGATGTCGCTTGAGGGTGGTTTGGCAAGGGCATACAGCATCATGTCATTTCATTCTTGCACTTAATAAGAGTAGTTAGACTTGTTTGATTTGTACTGCTTTATCATTACTGCTTGATTGAATTGATAACATGTTAACCTATGCTTTATTGTTCCACTGAGTTAGCTACTCACTCCCACGTTACGGACGGTGTTTGCAACACCCACCAGACTCTGTCGCAGGCATAGATGGTGCATCGGTTCAGGAGCCGGAGCCCGACTTTGATGAGGATCAGGATGAATTCTCTTTTATGCAGTACGCTGACGGCTTCGCTTAGGACGACTGCATCGTGGGGATTCTAGGGCTTATCTATGGCGTTGTATTTTGATTTTTGACTTAGAAACAATACATGTATATTGGTACTCAGTTAGTACTCGTACTCTGGAGTTCATAAAATTTTGTTACCTTACATACTTTGAATATAAAATTTCAGTCTTCCGCTTGCCTTTATACAATTGATCTGGAGTATGAATTACTGTTTTGGTATAATCTCATTCATGTTTATTGCTCTAACTCAGACAACATTTAACCATCATTGTGTATGTTGCATAAGTGATGCGTTGGAACTCGGGAGTTGAGTTCATACTCGACCCCCGAATTTCAGGGCGTTACACCAATCCTTCCATTAATTTATCATGAAATCTTGGCCCAAGAATTGAGATTTTAGGAGAGGCTTCACAGTGGATGTGGAGATCCTCTATTTTTCCTGGAGAGTTCAGCCGCGCACGCCTTGTTCTCCCTTCGTTCGTGTACGCACACGTACATAAAAACGTGTGGGGACTTCATGGTCCTGATCGGTTTTGAGCGAAGTCTACAATGGACGGTTTGAATCAGCCCATCGAACGATCAAGGTGGGCCACAAGTCCCATAAACCGACGTTGTCCCTTTGAGCTCTTGCAGACGGGACTCCTTGCGAACGTTACTGTGGGCACATGTGCTTGCATGAGTTTGTATGGATGAAGTGGTTCTACTCCTATCGAGTCCCTCAACATGATGAACGGTTTAGATCATCGAGTTGGATGATCGTGGTGGACCATGACTCGTCCCAATGGACGATCGTCCGTTGGAGCGTGAGAGAAATCCCGCAAAAGCAGTATTTGTTGGTTCGGTGCACTGCTGGTGACCACCTACTGTGCGCTTGCACAATGCAGGGTGGGGTCCACCGTGATGTTTCCAAGAAATCTACACTGTCCATTCATTTTCCTATCTTAGTTAAGGAGTTGAGTTCAAAGTTAAAGCATATCCAACGATCAGGTGGCCCCAAAATCGATGGTTAATGGTTGATCTATCCATTGGGTCATTTCTACTATGATCTAAGGGCTGAAATTCGACATGTACGGTTAATTTAGGATTCTTTAGCATGGTATAAAATTTCACGTTAAACGGATAGTGGAAACCACTAGGGATGCACACGGGTCGGTTTGGTCCGATTCTGGGGTAAAACCGGAACCGAACCGTTCCTAACGGTTTAGGATTTTCAGAACCGGAACCGAACCGTTAGCACACTAGAACCGAACCAGAACCGGACCGTGAAAACCGGTTCGGTTCCGGATCGGTTCCACGGTTCTGGGTTTTTCAAATATGGACAAGCAGATACCCCCATCTTTCCTCGCTTTCTGTTGAAAAGGAGAACGTCCCTTGGGATGTTTTTGAGCACCCTACATGATGGACGGTTTAGATCGCGAAAAGGGATGATGGGTGGGGCCCACTGTCAAAACCCAATCCATGCACGTCCGTCCCTGGACGTTTTTTGCATGGTTTGGATATTTTGAAAAAAAATAAATAAGTGGAGCCCACTTCTGATGGCATTCTCGGAGATCTACTCCGCTCATCCTCTTCGTAGTAACGACTAACATGTAAGAAGAGGTGGGGACCACGGTTCCACGGTTCGGGTCAGTTCTACCTGCCCCTAAACCGGAACCGAACCGTATCCAACGGTTCTTGTAATTTTGGAACCGGAACCGGTGCTGTCCAGAACTGGACCAAACCGGACCGATCCAACGGTTCCGGTCCGGTTCCACGGTTCTACCGGTTAAATGTGCACCCCTAAGAACCACGCGGTCTAGAATTCAGTAGATAGGTTAATAGCATTTTCGTAATTATTGTTAATTTGTGAGTTTTGGGAAATCTAATGGCTCCACATGGTTATAGGCACGTTTCTAAGTAATTTTTTACAAAATGACTTATATTTAAATCATTATGGATAGAGAGTAATTCGTCAATTCCTTTAAGGGAAGGTACATACGTCAAATCATATGATGGATGGTCTTGTCTCAAATTTAACGGTCAGATTGTTGGATTTATGAATGGAGATCATTCCCAACAGTTAGATTCGTGTAAGGGAATAGATGTAAAGTTGGGATAGTTAGATCTGTATCGTATACATGTACGTATTACGTTAAATTTCATGATAACACTCGAGAACTTTCAATACTCGGGTATTAAAAAGTTCAGGGTGTTATACTTGCGCATATAAACCAACACATTATCACCGGCTTAAAAATTTTTTATAGTGCCAATGTTAATTTGACTCTTCTTTGTATACGGCGTATGACGCCTGTAATATTTTTTTAGCATCGGCATGCATAGTCATGATCCGATCTATCATATTTTTTTTCTACAATACTCATTCTTGGTAACTTAGGCAAAGAGACTAAGTATAGCGTGTGCTTGGGAACTCGACCATACGCAATCTCAAATGGAAACTTTTCGGTGGACAAACTCTGCATGTCGTTAAAGGTGAACTCTGTCTGAGCTAGAGCAATATCCTACTATTTAGGCTTATCACAAGAGATACAACGTATGGGGTTCCTAAGCATTCGATTCACTACTTCTGTTTGCCCATCTATTTAAGGGTGGTCGGCACGGTCAAACTGTGATGTGGTGTCAAATCGTCGCCATAAAGTCTTCCAAAAGTGATCAATGAACTTGGTATCGCGATTAGAGGTAATCGTCTTAGGACACCATATAATCGCACGATCTCTCTTAAGAATAGATTTACTACCTGGGTGACATCAAGAGTCTTCTTACTTGGGATGAAGTGGGCCATCATGGAGTACCTTTCAACCACCATAAAGATTGAATCTATACCTCATGAGTCTATGAAAGACCTAGCACGAAGTCCATGAACAAGTCCTCCAAATAGCCATAAGGTACCAGTAAAGGGGTATAAAGGCCGGTGTTCTGTAATTGCCCTTTAAATATTTAGCATGTATGGCACCTCTGCACCGCTTTCCTGACATCCATTTTCAATTGTGGCCAGAAGTAACATTTCTCCAAAAGGGTTATCATCTTGTCTCATCTTAAATAACCGCCAAGGCTACCCCCATGTAACTTTTGAATGATGCATTCCCATAACGAACTCCGTGGAATACATAACTGGTTTCCCTTAAAGAGAAAAACGTCCTGGATATGCAAGTCACTTGACTAATATGCCTAGCATTTGGCCCACATGTCCTTGAAGTCGTCGTCATCTACGTATAATTTTTTAAGGCGCTCAAACATTACGACTTCGTTACTCATGGTAACCAGTAAGGTTGCTCGTCTACAAGTGCATCAATGACCTTGTTTTACTGTCACACTTTATGTTTCAACACGAACGTAAATTCTTACAAGAAAGAAATCCATCTAACATGCACATGATTGACATTATCTTGATTATTAATATATTTAAGGGCTTGATGATCTGTATAAAGGATGAACTCCCTCTAGATCAGATAATGTCTCCAATAACGCAAAACATAGACAACTGCATATAATTTCATCTCATATGTCGACTATTTCTTACGAGCTTCACTTAGCTTCTCATTGTATAAAGCTACCAACCTATCTTTTTGAGACAACATGCCTCAAATACCCACATAAGAAGTATCGCACTCGACCTCGAATATATAGTTTGTCAAAGTTAGGGAACACAAGGACCGGAGTGGTAGACAATCGTTGCTTAATCTCCACAAATCTTCTTCCTACCTCCTCAGTCCATTGAAATTGACCATTTTTCATGCAATCAGTAATAGGGGCCATAATGGTACTAAATTTTCTCACGAACTGACGATAAAAAGTCACAACCGTGAAAACTTCGCACTTCATGAATATTTTTCGGGATTGGCCACTCTTTAATGGCTTAGACTTTCTTTTCGTCTCTATAGATTCCTGTGTACATCACTATAAAGCCCAAAAACAAGAGACTATCTATCAAAAAACTACACTTCTTCATATTAAGGTATAATTTATTTTTTGTAAACACTTGAAGCTCCTACATGAGATGCTCCACATGATCTTCCTTGCTCTGAATATAAAACAGGATACCATCGAAATAAACAACTACGAACTGCCCAATAAATGATTTCAGAACCTTGTTCATTAACGTCATATACAAATTTGTGTGGACTACATAGGAAACATGGGGAATAATGATGTCAAACTTTCCTAGTGTCTATCGTGATGTTTATTTGTCATTCAACATGTTCTTATGATCACACAGAAATACACTAAGGGAAAACATAAATATCAACTTGATCTAAAACTTTCATGGCCCACAAGTAGTTTTCAATAATAACCATTCAATTAAGACTATTTCTTATGTTGTGGTTCACTTGAGCTTTGGAAATGCTTCAATTTCAAGCTCATAGTTGTTGGTTTTCGTTTATTTCTATCACATGTGACTTATGCGGGCGTGTGATAATCGATTGTGTGGCTTAATTGAAACCGAACAACTTGACCCCAAGCGCCACTGTATGCAAATATATCAAACGTAAGTGTATATGACCGAGACTTGAAAAGATCGGTTGCCTATTCAACCACTTGTTATATGGTTATAAGATGTTCAGGCAATTATGAGTAGGGTTCTTACTCTAAAGATGAGTTGCACCCTACCTTCCATACAAAGGGATTTTCAACTACGAGATAAACACAAAGGAAATATTCACAGTCGATCACAAAAAGTAACATACTGCTTGCATTATAATTAGCAATAGTCCAACGCAAAAGGCATACACTTGGATTACAGCTAAAGATTACCGCTATTAGATTATGACTAAAGATTACTGCTACTTCTAGGATAGAGCTAAGATATGATAAAGTAATTTGATTTGTTTGATTAGTTTGGTACGAGACGATTTGCTTTGTTGAATTCTTTCGCTATTTGTAGATTTTTGTTACGACTTCTATTCAGGCATTTTCTTCTTTTATTCAACGGTTATGCCAACTGAATCGTTACCACATTTGTCTTCAAAATCCTTCCCCAATTTCACTTGTCCCTCTAACCATTCTTTTCCGCTCGACCACTTTCCAGCTCTTAGACTTCTCGGTCATGTCCTGTCATCAACTGACGTGTATCATCCAGCTCAACGCCAATTGTAACGCCAATTGTACTTCTGTAGAAAACACTTTTAATATTTCTAAAGATCTTTCGCACGCTATACGTTTCTCATGCAACGACACGTGTTTGCTTTTAATTGGCTCGGCCAGAATTGGGGTACAACATTGCCCCCCACGTCGCCTCGCCTTTGGTTGAAAGGTGAAAGCGACGTTGGTTCATTGTTCGGTGCAATAAATGCGACTGCTCGACAGGGTAAAAACATCAAAATCGGCCATCTTGATCAAACTTAGTCATCTCAATTTTAAAAATATCAAATTCAACCATCTTAATCGAACTCGACCATTTTGGTCGAAAAATGTCATATTCGGCCATATTGGTCGAAAAACATCAAAGTCGGTTATCTTGGTCGAATTCAACGATCTTGATCGAAAAACATCAAATTCATCCGCGGTAATAGAGACTATTGCTCAATACATTGTGGATAAGGCTTATAGTAGACCGAGAGAGTAATACAACCAAGAATCTGGCCTGCCACCTCCTGGACCAGTTGTAAAAACTTAATCACAGTACAAATTATGCGGTTCAAGCACAAGAGGTGGCTTAGAACCTACCCAATATTGTTCCCCATTATGAGGGATATGCCTAAGGAAAGGCTGCCCTCGGGTATTCCCTGATTTCTTTCCTTAGGAATGAAATTCTTGTTATCCCATTCAAATCGTCTGAACTCAGCAGGCGGAGGAATATTCTGCACCTCCTGTACTAAAGCATAATGTGTGTTGTGTTATGAAAGAAGTATTGGTGGTGCTATCCGTATTAGTGCCAGATTTCCAAGAGAACTAGTCTCAACAATTTGATGAGGCACAACAGGTACTCTTTCAGTAAATATAACCATCATCTGATTTAAGCTCTTAGTCTTACTAATCATCCACCTATTGAAGGTTTCAGCTTGGATTCATGACTGCTCGGCCTGAGCTCATGACAGCTCTGCAATATGATGAATCCCCATGCCTATCATATAATCCACCTGCCAGTATTTCATGAGGATTTGTCCGAGATGAAGATGCCTTATCTGGGTTTGGCGAATTAGGTAGTGGGTTTGGCTATGGATTTAATAACTCAGCACTGGCTGCGCTTGCATTTTCTCCTTTAGTGTAAGAGGTTCATTAGCACCAGAAGAATTACAAGTATTTCTTCGATTCATATTTTCACAAGATCATTACACCGGTATGTATACTTAAACTCTTGAGTCCCACTAGGCGTGCATGACTAGTGCACAATTAATTAACAACCAAATAGTTTTTACTCCCATCAAGTGTGCTAAAATTTATTAGCTTTCAGTTTGGTTTGGTCAAGTGTGACATGTACGGGCATGCCAGAACCAATTATGGGCTTAATTGAAATTGAATATAACTTAACCCCAAGCGCTAAGATAAGCAAATACATCAAACATGAGCATATATGGCCAAGACTTGAGAAGATCGGTCGCCTATTCATCCAATTGCAATATCATTGTAAGATGATCAAGTGATTGTCGGGGCGTGGGGTTCTTTCTCTAAAGATGAGTTGTACCTTACTTTCTACATAAAAAGACTTTTAACTACGAGATCTGTCAAACACAAAAAAAATACTCACCATTTATTACAAGAAGCAATTACAAGATATCTTCATGAAAGTAAAACTACTCGTATTGAAATCGGAAATAGTCCAACGCAGAAGCATAAATTTGTATTATAGCTAAAGATTACCACTATTGAATTATGACTAAGAATTACCGCTGCTCATATAATAGAGCTAAGATATGATAAGGAAATATTATTTAATTTGTTTAATTATTTTGGTATGAGATAATTTATTTTATTAAAGTTTAGCTTCCTTATAGCTTCTCTTTTGTCATTTCTTGTTTATTTTTTATTTTATTTTTAATATCATTCCTTTCTTTTCTTAAATACACATGCTTTTAATTGTTTTTCCTCTCCACTTTTTACCTTCTTTTTTTTTTTTTTTTACCGTACCTTGCATCATTTGACATGTATCATCCGGCTCAGTGTCAGTGATAATTTCATAGAAAATGGTTTAAATATAAGTAACGAGGTGTATCTTTTTGTAATTGGCTCGGCGGAGTCAAGACACAATGCTATCCTGAAAAAATATATTTACCTGAAAACATGGATGACCTAATAAATAAAATACATAATTATCAATAAGCTCCTGAAAGAGCTTGCTCATTGCACAAACTACAGTGTCCCGCTTACTATGGTAATTGTTGAAACTTTTTACTGCCAGCCATAGTGTTTATTTGCCATACAACCTTTTCATTGTGTCATGTACGGTAAAACTTCTGTAGGCCCAAGCAGTTTTTAACGGTGGTTATTCAATACCCCACTAGTTGGTCCACTTGAGCCTTGTATCTACCTATTTTTTGGGCTGACACCCTAAAATGATCCGGAAAAATGGATAAACGGTCTGGATAAAACCCATACACGCTGTGGTGTATGATGAACCGTTAGCCCCTGCGAATTACCAAAGATGCCTCAGATATTTTAAAAGGCATTATTACATACAAATTACAATGATGGTATGGTATTACATTGGACACATGCACACAACTCCGTTAATGCAGCATTCCTCAACCTCAATCCAACCGTCCAAATTGCTTGTCAATGTGTGTTGAACGGAGTTCAAATATTTTCCAGGCAGACGGTACTAGAGAAAGGTGATAACTGATAAGAGGTGGAAAATGGTATACGGTTCGGATTCTGCGATTAATTTGGAATATTACACAGTAGAGCCGATGGAACCGAGCGGTCTTTTCCGAGGTGCACGTAGGGGGGAAACGTGTCAATCGCTTTCCGCGGATTGCACGCCCCACCGACCTCGAGAGTGGAGGATGCGGATTAGCTAAGGAATCCGACAGTAGCGAACTCCCTACTCAAGTGACCTGTGGGCCCACCATGATGTATATGTATTATCCACGCTGTCATATATTTGTAAATATCATTTTAGGGTATGCGGCAAAGAATAAGAAAGATCCAAAGCTCAAGTGGACGCCTAACAGAAAACAGTGGGAACAGTGACACCCACCGTTGAAACCTTCTTAGGGTCCGCCATGATGTTTATTTCAGATCTAACCTGTTTATAAGTTAAAATAGACTTGTAATAAGGTATAACATAAATATCAGCTTGATCGAAAACTTCCGTGGCACTTAAATTTTTTTTAAGGGTAGTTGTTCAATGACCGCTATTTTCTGTGGTGTGATTCACTTAATCTTTGGATCTGCTTCATTATTTATCTCATTCCCTAAAATGATCTCTCCAAATTGATGGACGGTGTGGATACAACACATACATTATAGTGGGGCCCACAAAACGTGATGACGTCACTTCTGTATGGAGTCTTGCTACTGTCGTTTCGGTAGCTAATACACGTCCTACCCCCGCCCGGACGTATTAGCAGGGCTCTGTGGGGCCCAAAGTAATGTAAGTGTTATCGCTTTTCTCAAATCATTTTAAGATATGTAATAATAAATTAAGCAGATCCACGGCTCCAGTGGACCACATCAAATGAAGCTGCAGTATAATAACTCTCACCGTTGTAACCTTTCTAAGGGCCACCATGACTTTTTTTTACCATCCAATCTATTAATAATGCCATGCAAACGTGGACGAAGTGAAAACAAAAATATCAGCTTGATCCGAAACTCCTTCAGCTCCCAAGAAGTTTTTAATGGTGGAAGTTAAATCCCCACTTTGTGGTCCACTTAAGACTGGACCTGCCTCATTTTTTATTTTACATCTTAAAATGATATGAGAAAAGCAATTAACGGTGTGGATAAAACACTTACATTACTTGGGCCCAAAGAGCCCTATCCGGACGGATTACCGTCCGGGCGGGGTACGACGCAATCCCCGTCCTTACGTGAGACCTCGGCCTCACCCAAGACGGTGCGGCCCTTACCACGGGGTTACCATGGGACCCACCTTGATATATGTATTATATATCCACACCGTCCATACGTTTTTCCAGATCATTTTCGGGTATTATTACAAAAATGAAGCAGATCGAAGTATCAGGTGGACCATACCATAAAAAACATTGGTGATTGACCATTAATGGGTCACAAAGTTTTGTAGCAAGCTAATATTTGTTTTACCCTTCATTGAGGCTTATGTGACCTTATTAACAAATTGGATGGTAAATAAACACTATCCGAATATTACGGTGTGCCCTAAGAAGTTTTTAATGGTAAGACGTTTAATCACCACTGTTTCTTATGATATGGTCCACCTAATAATTGGATCTGCTTCACTTTTAAGATAATGCCTTAAAATTATCCGTAAAAACAGATGGACGGAATGGATACATGATACATACATAAAGGTGGGCCCCACAATAATTCCACGGTAAGGGGCCTTACCGTCTTGGGTGAGGCCGGGTCTCACCTAATCCTCGGTTATTTGTTGACCTCACCAGTTCCGACTACGATGTATGTGTTATATCCTCAGCATTCATCCATTTTTTCGAGATTAATTTAAAGAATGGACTCAAAAAATGTGGCAGATAAAAATTCTTAAGTGGACCCATCCATTTTAGGGATTATTTTCCAGGCTAACGGAACTGCACTGAAAGAGCATTCATTGAGAAACAGTCTATTAGTATTCAACAAATAATATTTACCAAGTAACGAGGCAAGTCCACAGCTCAAGTGGACTACACCAAAGGAAGCTACAGTGATAATGACACCCACCGTTGAAACCTTTATGATGGCCACTGTGATGTTTTTTTACCATCCAACCAATTAATAAGGTCATGTAGATGTGAATGAAGCAAAAAGCTTGATTCGAAACTTCTCCGGCCGTCGAGAACCTTTTAATAGTGGATGTTCAATCCCCACTTTATGGTCTACTTGAGACTTTTACTTGCCTAATATTTTGCATCATACCTTAAAACGATGAACTTACATCACTGTAGGCTCCACTGAGCCCTGCTTGGACGGTATCAGTGGGTAGGATGCAATCTGCGTCCCATATCCACACCCTTTACCTATTTATTTATTTATTTTTATTATTATTTTTTATCATTTTACAATATTGGCTAAAAAATAAGGAAAATCAAAAGCTCGATTGGACCACATTACAAAAAGTAATGAGACATTGACGCTTATTATTGAAATCTTTCCATGGCCACCACGATGCTTGATAACCTTACCAATTTATAAAGTCACCCATTTACCCTGGACCACGAGAAGTGAACGGTCTAGATCGAGGTACATGCATGTAAAGGTGTATGCGGACTATACTCTTGCAGACATCCACAGTTTAGGAAGATATACAGTGGAGACGGAAGAATAGGGAATATGGTAGAGCCATCTCAACTGTACATGTGGCATGGTCATCGCGCAACCTGGTCCACGCATTAGAGCGACTGTGGAAAAAGTAATGGACAGGATTGTCTGATAGTTTTTCCTTTTTGGAATTTTACAAACAACTACCTAAATAATAGGTAAATTACGTTTCCGTACCTATGTTCCATTACATGTTTTAACGGCAGTTGGGTGTGCAGACGAGCAAATGCCAGGTCCAGACCATTATGTTTATCTAAAATCCATCCAACAACCTCGTGCGTCACCTCAAGTTAGGTGAAGGGCGTAAAAATCACCACATCTGTGACACAGGTTGACGACATGATTTCAAACAATGTAGAGAGCAATGATCACCTGTCAAACTGTTTCCCTTCCTATTACATGTCTGAATTAGATGTGGGCCTAAGTTTCAGGCCCCAATCATATTTGTGTGGAATCTAATGGTTATAGTGGATTTCATCACAACTAAAGGTGAGCATCGAGTCGAGTTGGACTGAGTTAGGTGCAACCCAACTCGATCAGGTTTTAAAAAATGCCTTACTCCACTTGATCTGGCTCGGTACCAAGTCCAGCATGGCTGACTCAATCCGAGTCCAAGTCTGGGCTGGGGATAATCTGAACCGAGTCGGACCCGGTCAGAAATACTGAGTCAGATTGGGATAAAATGGATGGACGGAGGGGATAAAATAGATAGACGGAGGTGATAAAATACACAAATCATGGTGGACCTCACAAAGTTTACTGAGTCACTTAGTACACAACCCGCTTGCTTCCATCTCCACCATTTCTTGTGTGTGATCCATCCTCTAACATTAAAATCTTAAAAATAAAAAATAATAAGATAAAAAATAACTTAAAAATTTTTTTTAAAAAAAAACTTTAAAATAAAAAACCCTGATGGGCCGCTAGCTGCCACCTGCCGGATGGGGGGAGAGAGAGAGAGAGAGAGGAGAGAGAGAGAGAGAGAGAGAGAGAGAGAGGAGAGGAGGAGGAGGAGGAGGAGGAAGTCGGATGGTTGTTGCCGCTTGCCGGACGAGACGGGATAGCCGATGGTGCCAGACAGGAAGGGGTTGGGTTTTTCGAATCGGGGCGTGCGGCCGGTAGGGTAGAGGGGATTAGGAGTTATGTTTTTTTTTAAAAAAATATATATATACCATACCCGACACCCGAGTCGAGTTGGGTTTCGGATCAGGTCGAGTCTGACGAATCAAGTTTCGGGTCGAGTTACTGGTTAACTCGAACTCGACTCGGTTTGAGATCGGATTGGGCGAAGCTTACTCGGTTCAAACCAACTCACCCATTCGTTTTGGGTCGAGTCAGTTCGTGCCCGACTCTAATCACAACAGGCGTCTCTCACCCAATTCCCAACTATTTCCTTTGGTGTGGCCCATTAGGATAAATTTAACCCAAACTAGGATTAATCATCTAATGATTGGAATAGATGTCACATAAGCATCATGGTAGGCCCCACCAAAATTTGAAAGTCTAATGCATGATTAAAGAGTTAAGAAAGAAAGAAAAAGAAAAAAAAATCCGCTCTTGATTTCGACAGGCCCATCGTGATGTTTGTTATAGGAAAAATGGACCGACCAACTATCTGTAGGCCAGGTCAGCACTTCAAGCAGCTGTTGAGGGCCTTGCACAAAACCTTAGGCCCTGTTTGGGCAACGGAATTAGAAGGTATTAGGTGGGATTGTATTAAAAAAAACATCATTATTACCCATGGCAGGGATTGTCCCCTGATTCCATGGGATTAGATTAATGGTCTGCTTTGTTGGTAATACGGTGGTACATTGAATGGATATACCCACCATCATTTGAAATTACCAGAATAACACACATGTATTATATCTAAACCGTTCATTGTTTTGTAACACTCATTTTATTTTATGGTATGGGCCGAAAAATGAGGTAGATCCAAAACTTATGTGGCCCCAAAGAAGTTTTCAACGGTAAGTATTCAATCCCTTTGCTTTCAGTGGTGGGTCCACTTGAGCTTTAGAATTACCTGATTTTTGGCCCATGCTCTAAAATAATCTCAAAAAATGGGTGGACGGTGTGGATATAGCCCACACATCAGGGTGGGACCTACACAACTTGCTAGCATTGAGTGAAATTGGCACGGGACACAATGCAATTCCATCCATCCGATCTAATTCCAAGCTTTTCCAAACATGGAGTGGAATTGGCACGGAACCAGATGAATCCAATCCCACCTAATCCCTTCTAATCCTGTTGCTCAAACAGGGCCTTAGGATCTAGCCATCCAGAACAAACCAGAATTATGGATAATAAAGCAATGAAAATAATCAATGCACAATCACACACCACACAAGAGATTTTTACGTGGAAAACCCTCAAAGAGGTAAAAAAACCACGGGACCTCGTCCAAATCAACAATCCACTATGAAGTAGAACGTTACAAACTTCTTCACTCACGCAGGAGTGGATAAACAATGAGAGAAATAAAGAAAACGGAGAGATCTCACCGATTACGAGGACATAGAAGCGCTAAGATATAGATTGCACAGTAGATAACCTCCACGAGCAGAACCTCCCTTCTATAAGCTTCCTCTCTCTCTTTTCTTCTCTCTCTCACCTTTGATAACCCTAAACCCTTTTAGCAAATCTCTTATAAAGCTTTAGAAACCCTCTTGTCATTACCTAGAAACCCTAGGAACTCCTATTTATAGTTTTGGAAACTCCCTTCCGCATCCCAGTTACGAAAGGACTTGCGACACGAAATCCGCGCAAAATCCAGAACGAATCTGCGTAGCCTCGACCGGTCGAGAGCCACCTCGACTGGTCGAGACCTCCTTCGACTGGTCGAGCACCCCGGAGAAAACAGTCCACAGTCGCTGGACTTTGAGTCGTGCCACGACTCGTCTTCCACGATTGGTCGACTATAGCCTTCGACCGGTCGAGTAGGGCTCACGACCGGTCGACGACGGGTAAAAAAACTCATCAAATCTCCCCTTTTTGACCCAGGAGGGATCCACCTTCTTCAAGCCAGCTACGTTTCTACAAACTTCAAACTTGCCCTTGAGCAAAGCCTTGGTCATCATGTCTGACCCATTATCGTCCGTATGGACCTTCTCGAGCTGTGTAACACCTTCTGTTCCAAAGTATCCCTGATTCAGTGATACCGAATCTCTATGTGCTTTGACTTAGAATGTTGACTTGGATTCTTGCTCAAGTGTATAGCACTCTGACTATCACAATAGATCACGTGCTCCTCCTGCTTAAGGCTAAGTTACTATAGGAACCTCTTCATCCAAAGTATCTCTTTACATGCCTCTGTGACTGCAATGTACTCGGCCTCTGTCGTCGACAATGCTACGACCTTCAGTAGCTTGTTCTGTTAGGAGATCACTCCCCTGCAAACGTGAACATGAACCCCGATGTAGACTTCCTAGAGTCAATGTCACCTGCCATATCTGCATCTGTGTAGCCCTTTAACACAGGGTTTACCGTCATCATAGCATATAGGCTCAACCTGGATGAGCCTCTTAGATACTGCAGTATCCACTTCACCGCTGCCCAATGCTCTTTGCCAGGATTGGCAAGATACCGGTTGACAACACCAACCCGCATATGCTATGTCTGGGCGTGTACCCACACCATAGCATACATCAACTTTCTACCGCTGACACGTAGGGTATCTTCTGCATCTTTTCCACCTCTGCCTTTGTCTTAGGACACTATCTGTCGCTCAATCTAAAGTGACCATCTAGTGGAGTACTGATCGGCTTCGCTGCATTCATATTAAACCGCTCTAGGACTTTCTCAATATACCGCTCTTGTGACAGCCAGAGCTTCCTGTTGCTTCTATCACGGGTTATCTCCATTCCTAGGATCTGTCTAGCTGGGCCCAAGTCTTTCATTGCAAAGACTTGCCCAACTCCTGTTTCAGCCTGTCGATCTTCTTGATGTCTTTTCCATGATGAGCATGTCATCAACGTATAATAGCAGATCTAAGAAATCACCATCTGAGAACTTGCGCGTGAACACACAGTAGTCCGACTTCGTTCTGTCATACCCATGTTTCAACATAAACGAGTCGAACTTTATACCATTGCGTGGAGCTTGTTTCAGCCCATACAAGCTCTTCCTCAGCCTACACACCATATGCTCTTTGCCCTTGACTTCGAAACCCTCTAGTTGGTGCATGTAGATCTCTTCTTCCAAGTCACCATGGAGAAAGTCAGTTTTAACATCTAACTACTCTATCTCCAGATCCATGCTAGCCACCAACCCAAGCAACACCCGTATGGATGTTATCTTCACCATTGGTGAGAATATCTCCTCGAAGTCTATACCTTCCTCTGACCAAAATCTTTCAGCACAAGTCTGGCCTTGAACCTCGTCTGTGAATTCTTCTGCTCAATCTTCTTTCTGAACACTCACTTGTGCTCAGAGCTTTCTTGCCTTAGGCAGTTTCACCATATCATAGGTGTGGTTCTTATGCAAGGATCTCATCTCCTCTTGCATAGCTTTTAACCACTCCCCCTTATGCTTGTCGACTAGGGCCTCAGAATAATCTTCTGGCTCTCCCCCATCAGTCAGCATATATACTCATGTGGCGAGTACCTCTTGGATGGTTGTCTGTCCCTAGATGACCTCCTCACTTGTGGCTCAACGGGTGAATCAAGTGGGGGCTGCTCCCCTGGTCCATCTTCTGAAAGAATTTCCTCGTCCTCTGCACCTTATTGTACTCCCCCGTCATCAGGCACCACGGGAGGAATAACCGGATCCATTTCCTCTAGCTTACCTGAACTAGGCCGGTTCTTCTCTGGCTTACCAATGTCTTCTATACACTGATCTTCAAAGAAAAACCACATCTCTGCTCCTTACGAGCTTCCTCTCGGTCGGATCCCACAATCTGTAACCGAATTTTTCATCACCGTACCCTAAGAA
>JAJHSJ010000343.1:0-31335 GCA_021015155.1 Magnolia officinalis
GATTAGTGGACACTTATTGGACGGTTCACATGAAAAACATCCAATGGTGTTATTTCCGCGTGCAAGAGTGTGAATCATAGGTTAGATTTGATCTTGGGATTGCGATTTCGCGATAGCGGTCTCCACGCTTCAGATAGTTATTGGAACATTAAGCATAATCATCAGACATTAGAAGAAAATAAATAATCATTTTCTTCAACACATGTTTGAAAAAGAGGAGAATTTCACCACGAAACTCAACCTCTCATGAACCCGTGCTTCCGCCAGAAAAGAAATTTACCACTGTGTACCCCACCTTTTATCCAGTGGTTTTTATGAAGCAAGAGAAACTTAACATGGCAACTTAATATGCCAACTTAGACTTCAGGCGAGACATTTTTTGAATGAAAATACCCCTCCTCTTCTTCCAACCCGTTGCTTTCACTGTTTCACTTTCACCCCATTTCCTTTCCTCACTTCATTTCCATTAAGAAAGACAGAAAAACCCATTTCCCGTGAGCCCATTCCTTATCAGCATTGTATTGCATCCTCTCCATACATCAGCATTTTGTCATCTTCTCAAAATAGCCGGTCCAGTGAAGAAAACACGCACCACAGATATATTTTAATATATTGCCTGTTGGATTAACATGATTGTGGGGCGTAGCAAGCGAAATCAGATTGCATACTACTTAGTACGCTCCTATTGTACTGAGTAAACTCAGTTGGGCCCACCTTGAATGTATGTAGTATATCCACGGGAAACAGTGGGGATAATGATTTCCACCTAATTGAAGGGGTTGAGCCCCAAATGTATGTAGTGCATCTGTTTTTCCATCTAATTTAAGGGGTTAAGCCCCAAATTGAAGCATATGAAAAGATTAAGTGGATCATACCATGGGAAATAGTGGGGATAATGATTTCCACCGTCCAAATTATACTAGGCCAAACAGTGATGTTTGTTTGTTACCAAACTTGTTCAAAAGATCATACAAACATGGATTAATAGAAAACACAATTATAAGCTTGATCCAAAACTTCTATGGCCCGTAAGAAATTTTCAATAGTAGAAGTTCAATGCAAAATTTTCATGTGGTGTGGTCAATTTGAACATTGGATATGTTTAGACTTTTGGTCTCAAGCCAAGAAATTATCTGTTAAGTTTGCCCCGATCAATTATCAGTTTGCCCCGCTCAATTTCATATTTGTCTTGCTCAATTTTCAGTTTTCTTTGCTCAATTTCATGTTTGTCCCGCTCAATTTCATGTTTGTCACTTTGAATTTCATGATTGCCCCACTCAATTTCAAGTTTGCCCCGCTCAATTTCATGCTTGCCCCGCTGAATTTCATGTTTGCCCTGCTCAATTTCATGTTTGCCCCGTTGAATTTCTAGTTCGCCCTGCTGAAATTTAAGTTTGCCCCGCTCAAACATGTAAACAAGTTTCGATTTACTTCGGGGCTGGGTTGATTTACCTTTCCATGGCTGGAATTCGGTTAGTAGAGAAGGATAAGATCTATATACCTGATGACCTACAACTGAGGAAAATAGCTGATTAAAACTTTATTGGGTTTTCTTGCTGGTCCTCAAATCATTATGCCAGTAAAAGAGAGGCACAAGGCTGCACAAGCTCTTATTGATCTTGTAGTTTTCAAGATAGGATAATGGCTGAATTTCCGATATTATCGACCATGGTTCGATAATATCGACGATGAATGGGCAAATTGTCCAACAACAAAACTCGAAAATCGATGAATTTCTAATATTATCGACCCATGAATTTCCATTTAGCTTCCAGCAGTGCACCCTGTTTGTCTTGAATATGGATTGTATCTTTTCCTTCTAATGTGAGATTTTGTTATGTAAATGTAGGGAGGAAAATAGATACAAAAAAATGTGGTTATGTTTTAGAGTTCTTCATGCAGTCTCTTTCTTTATATGATGATACAAGATGTTCTACTCTTGCAGATAAATCTTCCATAAATATATCAGTTCTTAGTTCTATGACTGTACTTTATAATTTTCCAAATCAAAATTCAACGGGGATTCATGAATTGGCCAGTTTATGAATTTATCAAAATTATGTTCTTATTTCCTTTGTCTGAAAGAGGCCCTAACATCCAAACAATCATAATGCTGAAGGTGGTTGAGTAAGTCGGGTGATCATGGTCCTTGGTTTGGGTTAGGGTTGGAAAAGTCCAATCCAAATTGAGGACCAAAATGCCCCTCTGTTTTCACTGCGTTGCTTTCATTGCCCTTTCCACTGCTGCTTTCACTTCCCTTTCCACTACTGCTTCCGTTTCTCTCACCCCTTTCCACTACTGCTTTCACTGCCATTTCTTTCACCCCCTTTCCTCACTCCGTTTCCAGTAAGAAAGACCAAAAAACCCATTTTCTAGGGCTCCCTTCCTTAACAGCATTGGATTGCATCCTCCCTGTACATCAGCATTTTGTCTTCTTCTAAAAATGGTCAGTCTAGTGAAAAAAGCACGCAGCACAGGTATATTTTAAACTCAGTTGGACCTACATTGAATGTATGTAGTATATCCACACCGTCCATCCATTTTTCCATTAAGGGGTTGAGCCCCAAATTGAAGCATATCAAAAGATCAAGTGGATTATACCACGGGAAACAGTGGGAATAATGATTTCCACCGTTAAGACCATAGAGGCCCAATAGTGATATTTGTTTGTTATCAAACCTATTCATAAGATCATACCTACATGGATTAATAGAAAACACAATTATAAGCTTGATCCAAAACTTCTGTGGGCCCCAGGAAATGATCAACAGTAGAAGTTCAATGATCCACATGGATTAATAGAAAACACAATTATAAGCTTGCCCTGCTCAATTTCATGTTTGCCTTGTTGATTTTCTAGTTTGCCCCACTCAATTTCATGTTTGCCCCGCTGAATTTCATGTTTGCCCCACTGAATTTCTAGTTTGCCCCGTTGAAATTCATGTTTGCCCCGCTCAATTTCATGATTTGCCCTGCTCAATTTCATGTTTCCCCCGCTGAATTTTTAGTTTGCCCCACTGATTTTCTAGCTTACCCCGCTGAATTTCTAGTTTGCCCCGCTGATTTTCTAGTTTGCCCCACTGGATTTCTAATTTGCAGTTATTGTATGAGGTCTATCCAATGCTAAATGCAGAGGCACATAATAGATTGATATGAACATCATGAGTTGTCCCGTAATAAAATCAGTTGTTGCTGATACCTCCTTCTTGGTTCCTTCTTCCATAACCCAAGCTCGGAAAAGGAAGAGATAAGATGGCCCTATGGAGAATGTGGTCAGAAATCCATAATAGAGTCCGACCACAACGAGCGAATTTTTATCTTCATGCATAAGGATAATAGATTACCTAGTAGAAAAGATTTCAAAAATCATCACAAACCTCCATTTTTTCTATTGCAATATCTCGATTATTATATCATCACAAACCTCCCTTTCAATTATGTCTGATTTTGTATACTATGTTTATCTTGTGAATTTTATGTTTGATATGTTTTTCAATTCATTTTTGGAGGTGACGAATATTCTATGGCAATCCCCAGCCCTTTTATTTTCCATATGTTTTCCCTGCGAAGATGGTAGTCCGTGTTCTTTCTCTAATCACGATGGCCTTGGGAGGGTTGATCCGAGAGATGGGTTGATTGCAAAAAGGCTAATTAAAACTATATTCGGTTATCTTGTTGGTTCTCAAATCATTATGCCAGTATAAAAGAGACACATGGCTGTACAAGCTCTTATTGATATGTTTGGAGTTCTATAACACAAAAAATTACTTAATTGGTCAATATGTTTGGAGTTCTATAACACAAAAAATTACTTAATTGGTCGATATGTTTGGGTTGAGTTAGGGTTGGAAAAATCCAACCCAATTTGAAATTGAGTTTCATTTGGGTTGAGAAAATTTTGGTCAAGCAAAGTTGGATTTCATGTTTGCCCTGCTCAATTTGTAGTTTGCCCCGCTGAATTTCATGTTTGCCTTGCTCAATTTCTAGTTTGCCCCGCTGAATTTCATCGTCAGCAGTACTTTATTTTTTTAAAATTTTAATCGAAGGTGGGAGAGCATTAATAATTAAATAACAAAACATGGAAATGAATTCTATCAGTTGAAGCATATACAAATATCTGCAACCCCTTCTTGAGAGCTTCAATTACCATCAATGAAGATCGACCAGATTCAGTACAAGTATGTGGATGTAAGAGAACTCAAGCTTCATGTGGTAGAGATCGGATCAAGTCCCAACTCAATTCCAAACTCCTATTTATCTTTGCAAAATTTGTTTTTCTAGTTAGTGTTTGGATTTGGAATTGCCTCCAAATCAAATTTTGTTTGAATATTATAGCTTGTGTGGACTTTAATTTTCGAAGTTCTCGAAGCCTCCAGGCGGCGAGGAAAATCACACCCAAATGGGCTGGTTATTTATTTTTCACTTCTTTACTCCTGAGATGATAGTTTTTATCCATTTCAAGTATTGCTTGAAATGATAACTAGTGTGGATTTCGTGTTTGCCTCGCTGAATTTCATGTTTGCCCTGCTGAATTTCATGTTTGCCCCGCTCAATTTCCAGTTTCCCCTACTGAATTTCATGTTTGCCCCGCTGAATTTCATATTTGCCCCGCTCAATTTTTAGTTTGCTTAATTTGCTGAATTTCATGTTTGCCCCGCTCAATTTCTAGTTTCTTCCTCTGAATTTCATGTTTGCCCACTCAATTTCTAGTTTGCACCCCTCAATTTCTAGTTTCCCATGCTGAGGCTCATTATTTCAAACTTTGGATTGTTGGACCATGGACCCCACATGAACAAAAGTCTTAACTCTTCAACAAATGCTTGATGGTTAGGAACCATAATTCCTGTACAAACTAAGAGCTAACATGCTTGAATCCCTTGCATTTTAGGTATAAGACTCAAGCAACAAGATCAAGCGACAACATGTGTCTGAATTTCAATAGGGTCACTTCACTCTTTAAATCAGCACAAGGCCCAATCTAGCAATCGTGAGGTTCAGGCCACTACTATAGTGAATCACGAAACATGAACCAATACCATGAAAATATGAACAGACCAGCTAACTATGGTTGAAATGTCACCAAGATGAGTACACTACAAACATGTAAGAGATAAGACCTAACTTGTCCATGAAAACAAGTAGCTTTGATAAAGATATGCACCCCGCTTGACATAATAATTAAAGATAAGGAACCCTTTCCTTTTAACATGAATCTGGACCATGATACATGCTCATACATCAAAATTAATCAAAGAAAATCAACTTGAAAATTACAATGTTGGCCGAGTCATTGCAAAACCCGACCTAATTATGTATGTCATTTACATCTTATTCCAAATTGTCATTGAAATAATAAATCTTCCAGGATGCTTCAAATGCAGTCTTGGGCTAAGTTTTCCTAAAATCATATATATTGTCCTATTTTGACTGCAGCATCAAATGACATGAACCCTAAAATAAAGCAGATCCAAAAATTTGTGGGTCACAAAGGTTTCGAATCAAGCTATTATTTGTGTTGTCTTTTCATCCAGGTCTTTCTGACCTTATCAACAGGATGGATTGCAAATAAAAATTCCAATGGCTCACAAGATGTTTTTAATGGTGGGTATTCAATCACCACCTTTTCCAATGGTGTGGTCCACCTAAGGTTTGTATCTACTTCATTTTTTGAATCATGCCTTAAAATGAGCCGTCAAAAGTAATATGGGGGGGGGGGGGGGGGGGGTGGGGTGGAATTGGCCTACGGTACCTAATGGCTACTGTTATAATCCATAGCCATAAGGGCCGCAAATCCTCGCCAGCCACGACAGCAAGTGGCAGGGGGGCTACCAGTTCGGCGAGCCCGCCCCGATTCTGGTTCCCAGACTAGCTCATGATATCTATGGCGACGGTTATAATCCGTAGTTATAGGTCTCCTTTGACAAGCAAGGGTATTTTCGTCCTTAGTTTGGGTGTTCATACGAGCCAGGTCTAAGTTCGTATTTTAAGTTTAGTTTGCTTCATAAACCACTGGATAAAAGGTGGGGTTGACAGTCTTAAATTTCTCAAGCCAAAATCCGTGGGCCCCACCAAAATGTATATGTTTGTCCATTCTATTTTTCAAATCATTTCCCATAACAAATCTGAATTTTGGTACACATAAATTCTTAAGTAAAGCTGTTAAAATTTTATTTATTTTTTGTTAATAAACAAAACAAGTCACTTAGATCCAAAGTGCAATGTGGACCACACTAACGGAAAAAGGGAATTGAATACTTATTTTTGAAAACTTTCTCTGTCTGCATGACTTTATGCACAAGGACCACAAACAAACATCACCATGGGCTCCAAAAGGTTTTTGCTTTCAAAGGTGGATTTCATCTCCCCCATCGGTGTGGTTAACTTGAGCTTATAATATGCCTCATATTTTGACTCATGCCATTAACATGAGCTAGTAAAATAGATAAATGATATGGATCAAGCACATATATCATAGTAGGACCCATAGATTTTACTCACGCAATTCCCATTCAGTTTCGCCCCTTGCAATTTATATTTTGGAGGCATACTCTCTCATGTACTCATCAAAACCATAATAATAAATTGTTATGGTTGATTAATTACCACCATTTACATTGAAAAATGAAAAAATATATATGAAATAAAATTGAGAAAATAAGATAACCGTGATTCACAACAGCTGTATATTCAAAAGAATTTCAATATTTGAATGGATAGTTCATAATATAATAATGTAAGGTCTGTTTAGATTAGAAAATTCCATGAGAGAAGAAATCAAAAGTGCAATGAGAAGTACAATAATTACATTTTATCTTTTTTCCTTGTTTAGAAAATGTTCAAAATTCGTAGTCGTTTGCAACAATTGCTTATGGACAGAAATAGGGATCATTGCCCCAACAATAGAATGGCTACATGTGAATTGCAGGATGAAAAAATATTTTGTTGCATGTAAAAGTCAAGATGCTCTACTCGACAGCATGAGCAACCACTTTATACATGTTTGAATGAATGGAACACCTCAATAATTGAAATACGACACCCAACATACAACAATACATGATTTACCGAAGAACTCCATAATCCTACTCTCCATGCATAGAAGATATGCACCACTTGATATAACGGTCGTGCTTAGTTCAACAGATAATGTTGTCTCATAAGTCATTAATGACCATTAAAATTAGAAACATCATCTACATTATTTGGGAAATAGAAGGTGATCAACACAACAATTTGTACTATCAAAGGAGACAGTTCGTAGGGAGTATAATAAATGATGAATCAAAGCTGAGTCTATATCACAAGAATCACTAAAGCTTTAACTGCAATTGGCATCATTTTACAACAGTAGAGAGAAAAATAATTAGAACTAGTAATTCCACAAGTAATTTCCATTTCCATCTTTCCTTCATTTTATATCTAGGAAGCATGCATGATGTCTGAGGTTAAGGTCGTGAGAAATACCTCTCTTAATCGGCAATGCAGCAGTCCTGCCATCTTCTCTTCTGTTGTTGTTGATAGTCCTACAGGGCATGCTCTGTAACTGCTTGCGGATGTTGAAGATGATACTATAAGGGGCCTCCCACAAGACCCAACTTTAGAACCTTTGTAAGGGAGGAGTGTAGAGTTCGAGAGCTCCCAAGGCTCTCATGGTCGATGGAGGGGCTCAAACAGTAACTTGCATTCATATGGAAGTCGATCCTCTCAAGACAATGTTGGGCAATTTTCATTGAAAACCGTAGGATTTCAACTGACACTGAATAAGTTGATTTGGGGTGGATTTGGATTGTAAGTTACTTTAGATAAGTAACTTATCTTGGTTTCTACTTAGTAAATAAGCTTGTTCCGTAAACAATTAATTTATCAGCTAAAAATTATAAAATCATGTTTTGTTACCAACATCTCATAAGTATTTATCCCCTTACTTTGTTTGGTCCACCCTCATATTCCGTGTCCATCATGTAGGGCCTGTTGAGAAGTGGAGCCACATCTGGGGCCGTCCACGACCAATCGAGGTTGCGCGGATTTCGTGTCGCAAGTCCTTTCGCAACTGGGATGCGAAAGGAGCTTCGCGGATTTCCTGTCGCAAGTCCTTTCGTAACTGAGATGCGAAAGGAGTTTCGCAGATTTCGTGTCGCAAGTCCTTTCGCAACTGGGATATGAAAGGGAAGTTGCCAAAACTATAAATTGGGGTCCCTAAGGTTATTCTAGGGTTAAGGTGAATGATAGGAAAGTTATTCTAAGGTGTGGGCAAATGATTTTCTATGTTCTTCCAAAGGAGAGGTTAGTATATTGCATTGTAATCTTTGTTCTTCATAGTGAAAGTTTGCATCCGTGGTTTTTTACCCTAGTTTGGGTTTTTTCCACGTATATCTTGTCTTGTGGTTTGTTTTGGATTGCTTTGATCTACTTCTAGTTTATATTTCTTTCTGTTTATCGTTTGTGGGTGAGGCCTGAGATTGGATCTAGGCTCACTGCGTTGTTGGCGTGCTGCGCAACAGGGCCAACCTTCAATGTGGACCATTTATTGTGTAGACCCCATCTTTGATATGGGCCATCAATAATGTAGGGCCTACCTTGGATGTGTGCCATTCATCATTAGGGCCAACCTAAAATGTGCATCGTCCATTATGTAAGCTTCACCTTTGATGTTAATCATCCATCACATGGGGCCCACCATCAATATTATTGTCCATCATGTGGGGTTCACCTTCAATATTCATTGCTCATCCTATGAATTGTCCATCATGTGGGCCCCACCTCTGACGTGGGTTGTCCATCATGTAGGGCCTCGCTTGGACGTGGGTCATTAAACATTAGGGCCAACCTTTGATATGGACCATCCATCATGTGGTGCCCACCTTGATGTGGGTCATCCACTTTGTGAAGCCTACCTTTGATGTGGACCATCCATCATGTTGGCTCCACCTTCAATGTGGATTGTCCATTATATGGGCCCTACTTTCAATGTGAGTTGCCCATCATGCGGGACTCGCCTTAGATGTAAACCATTCATCATTAAGGGCCAACCTTTAATATGGACCGTCCATTTGGGGCCCTTCATGATGTGGGCCATCCATCACGTGAGGCCCCACTTCAATGTCCATTGCCCATCATGCGGGGCCCACATTTGATGTGGATAGTCCATCATGTAGGCCCCACATTTGAAGTGGGTTGTCCATCATACCAGCACACTTTAGATGTGGCTATTTATCATTCGGGCCAACTTTTAATGTGGACTATCCATTATGTAAGCCCACATTAATATGGGGTCATCCATCATGTGGGGCCCACATTTTGAGGTGGATTGTTTAATCCATTATATGGGGCCTCCTTTGATAAGGATTGAGAGAGGGAGTATCCTTTGACATGAGCAGTGGCTGAGAGAAAGTAAGTAGAAAAATAATATGTCAAAAATCTATAACAAATAAAACTTAGATAAGTAGCTTTTAACATTAAGTTACTTTTACAATAATGCCTATTAAACAAACTTAAATGCAAAAAGTAGCTTAGGGCCGGTTGTATACCACCAAATAAGTTACTTTTTCTACTTACAGGGCTAGATAAGTAACTTATTTAAGATAAGTTTGGTTTATAATTACTTATAAGTAACTTTTTTACTTAAAAGCATTTAATCACTTTAGTTAATTTTTTTAAAATTTTTTTTTACTTTTCATAAGTTGTTCAAAAGAGGCATAGGAGAGACCAAAGAGTAGAGAAGTTGATAAGTATGTTATTTACCTAGCATACTTATCTTCTTAATAACTAGAAACTAAGATTAGTTACTTGTGACATATGTAACTTAATTATCTTAAGCAACTTATAATCTAAACGGACCCTTAATGATTTAAAATAAGTTTAAAAAGTAATTTATTTGGTGGTATCCAAATGGTCCCTAAATAACCAAATTAATACAAATGCATGGCATTTGTACACCAAATGGTCCCTAAATAACCAAATTAATACAAATGCATGGCATTTGTAACAATGACACTTCTGATTTCTTTTATAGGAAAAAGGTCTAACCCAAGCAAGTCCTAATTAGAAACCTTCTTCCCTGTGCAGGTAAGTGGGTGACTTGACAATGGGTAGCAGTGACTGAAGCCCAGGTGGACGGTAGAATAAGGGCATGTTTGGATTAACGATCCGTATAGGATTGTCTTATATATAAAATAATACATTGCCTAATGTTTGAATTTGAATTCAAATCTGCTGTCCACGTCTCGGCCAAGTACGTCGTCGAACCACTTTTATACGGACACGGGTCTCCGTTGTCAGTCTATAGCTGCACCGCCAGCGAGAAAAAAAAAAAACATCTCTTCCTGCCGATGGTTCGGTGGTCCATTTTACATAGCTACTCTCTCTTTTAACTTCTCTGTTTGTCCTCACGCCCTGTGACAAAGAAGATCGTCCTTCTACTACTACATCCGAGACGTTCGCCAGCTTGTTAGCCTCTTCGTCCTCGGTGAAGATGAAGATGACATATCCATAGTCGTTGCGTGAATCTTGCATTTTTCCATCTTTCTTCCACCCAATCTTGGGTGCAGATTTTCAATTCTTCCAACTCGGACGTGAATGGATATGTTACAGAGGAAGAGATTATGAATGCCTTCTTCAAAGTTCCGATTGGAGTGCTGCTTATATACGCAGTAATTGCTTGGTTTGCTTCATCGTTGTCATCATAAGAAAGGGATCTATGCCTACGCCGGTTGATAGAGCCAGAGAACGTGGATGGAAATTAAAGTCAGATAGAGATTGCTCATGATATGCACATTTTGTTTTGTTTTTTGTTTTTTGTTTTTTTTTTTCTTTATTTTTTTGTTTTTTTTTGGATAATACACATACTTCTATCTTTGTATTAATCGTGTTTTGTATATGTTATTTCGAGTGAGTTTTATATATATGGATACGTGAGCCAATGGGAGTGCTTGACCGTTAATTACAATATTAATCGTGTTTTGTATATGTTACATGTACTCTACCACAGCCAGAGTCTGATCCTTAACCAAACATCGACTTAGAAATATCCGCTGTTTAGATATCTAAATCTACTTTAGGGCGTGTTTAGATTCGTGTATAATAATGTATAGGGAGGTAAAACTGTCCCATCAAGTAAATCGTGGCACTGTAGCGCCATGGGGTCTGCATTTTGAAAAACCGTCACATCGTTTAGGTTAGATGTGAAATGTATACGTAAACAATTGGATTTGAAAAATCAATGTTTGGAAAAAGAGTCTTCTTCGTGCTGCAATCTGGAGTATTGATGTGACGTACACCCTCCTGCAATGTAGGAAACGGATTGGATACTCCCCCTGCCATGATCTATGTGTTTCATCCATTCCGTTCATCCATTTTTTAAGATCATGTTATGGTTTGATCCCAAAACTGAGAGGAATATAAATCTCAGAGTGACCACAACAATCGAGAACAATAAAGATTGGATATCCACCATTAAAATCCTCCTAAGGCCCGCTATACCGTTTATTTGACATCCAATCTGTTCATTACGTCATACAGTCCCAGATGAAGAGGAGAAAACAAAGATCATCTTGATCCAAAACTTTTATGGCCCTCAAAATGTTTTTAATGGTCGACACTCATTCAACACTGTTTCATATAATGTGGACCACTTGATATTTGGATATACTTCATTTTTGGAATCATATATTAAAATGATCTCTAAATTTATATGGACGGCATAAAAGAAACACATACATCATGGTAGGGCCCGCCAAATCACCTTTTCGATGAAAGATTATTAAAAAAAAAAAAATCTCTCTGCGATGGCAATGCAGCGCAACGAAAGCACTGCACTGCAGCCTGCAATGTAACGAAATTGAGCCGTGTGGATTTTGAAAATCAGTTTGGAGATGTACTCGGCTCACCAGCGTACCACGTGTGCACGTTTGATTAGAGCTGCTGCATCATGTGAAATATATTATAATATACCATACCGTACAAGGTGAGCCCACCATCCAAACACGCCCTTATACATGTTTGTCAATGGTAAAATGGAGGATATGAACTACAGTGTCACAAATACTATGTCCGAAAAAAATAAAAACAAAAAAAACAATGCAATACAATCATAAATGTAAATCCAAACACGCCCTAACAAACCTAAAGCAGCGAAAATCCTCGTTTGGGCGAGTTCCTACCTGCGCGAAAGTCGTCCACAGATATTGTGGATAAGCTGACTTAATATATGTGGCGCATTCAATTTCTGGGTGCCGGCGTATCAAGCGTCACAGCCTGAGTATCAAATTACTCCTCTTTGAACGTGTAACTGGCATTGGTATCGTTGTCGGAAAAGTTTACCGTCATTAATGGCCTAGTGTTGTCCTGCCTTCTCAGCCACACATCTGGGGCCGATGGGGACTGGAATCCTATATAGTTCCTCTTTCATTCAGCGAGTAAAATAACATTTTTTATGGGTCCCACCATGTTGTATCTGTCAAATAACATTCAGCGAGTAAAATAACATTTTTCATTCAGCGAGTAACACCCGATGAATAAAAGTCCCACTGTACATACTAGCTCACCATGTAAAAGTAGGGTTGTACATCGAGCCGAGCCGAGTCTAAATGGGCCAAGCTCGGCTCGACTCGTCCATGCTATACTCTAGTTCAAGCTCGCCCTCGTGCTTAACATTGAAGCTTGGCTTGTTTGCCAAAACTGTCGAGTCAAGCTAATGGTTCGAGTTGAGTCGAGTTTACCTCGAGTCGAGTTAGGCTTGTTCATATGTCAATTTATTATATTTTTAGCTAAAAAGTACAAATTAAATGTCAATCATGTTAAGTCTAAAATGTCTCACATGCCACATTACAAAGAGAGGGGCAGAGAGTCTTTGGCCGGTAGATACGGCGACCGGCGGGTAGCGGTGTGCTGTGTGCGGCTGTGCGGGCAACAACGTACTGGGTGAGGTAAGGGAAAGAAAGAGAGGGAGGGTAGGGTCGGGTAGGGTTTGTTTTCAAAATTTTAAAAATATTACTCGAGCCGATTCGAGCGAGCTTTTCGAGCTAACTCGACTCGTGTACAACCCTATGTAAAAGGATATGTGCCTGTTGTGATGCTTTTGCTAAATCCTCGTCTATAAGTTTCACTAGCTTATGATTGCATGTGTCTAAAAATAAGATTGATATAAAACATCTGAGGGCCACAAAATAGGAGTAGTTGGTAGAGCTAGGTAGAATTTGACCCGATCCGGCGAATCTGACACGATCCAAACCGAACCAAAGGCCTGGATCGGTGTGGATCGAGTAGGACGACTCGGATCTAATCGTACATCGGATCGAGTTCGGATCATAGTCAATCCGGACCGATCCGATCTGAAATTTGAACGAACCTTAATCCCTCTTTCTCTACCCGAAGCAGGCGCCGCACCCACCCATCTCTCCTCCTTTCTCTCCCTCTTTCTCTCCTCTCCTTCCTTCTCTCCTTCTTTCTCTCTCGGTTTTCCACATCTGCTTCTTTCTCTCTTCCTTTCTCTCCCTCTCTCTCCCTAGGTTCAACTCGATCCGAATTGATTCAGTTTCCCAGACCGAGTCGGACTAGGTTCCAATTAGGCCAGCAAGGATTTGGATTGGATCGAGTTCGGGTCAGGTTCTTGAAAAATCGGATCGAGTTAAGTTGGACCCAATACGGTCCGACTCGACTCGATGCCATCTCTAGTAATTGGAAATGAAAATGGAATACCATCAAAGCCTTCATAAGCTTATGATGATGCTTACATGATGTTCAGTCCGTTCATAAAATGGATTGATGTCCTAACATGAGCTAATTGCTAGTGATCAATTATTCCAAAATGGCTAAGTGATGCAAATGATATATGAGAATGATTTAAGCATTATTTGTATACTAGAGGCAGTGTCTATGATGTACGAAGTTGTTCAAACACTTCTAAAAATTGATAAACATGAGTATTATTGAAATCTCTAAATGTTCCAAGGAAAATATATTCTTATTTGATTATCTGACATTAGGTTGGTGGGCATTTAGTGATGGTTAAGAGTAGTCCAATAGTCCCATTTGAAGTAACAAGTGTTCATAATTGACGGCTAGAATATATTGCTCAACAAATCTGAACTTTTTCCATTGACAACAAACCAGTGGATTTCACAATTTAGATGCTACAGTAAGAGTTAACATTTTCCATGTGTATGAGTTTTAGGTGATGAATGTACTTTATTAGAGATTGAGAGAACAGCTCAATCTGTTGGGAAGGGTGAAAATGTCATCGATGGCTGGGATTGTTAGGAAGCAATGGTGACTTTTGTGCTACTAGAAGTTGGCCTATTTCTATAGAATTTTTTAAATAATAATAATAATAAAAAACTTAAAAATGCTCACAATATGATGTAGTGCGGGTCGCGGGTAGTTCCATGGCGAAGATGGATCAGAAAAGGCCCGGTCGACATCAAAAGTGAGATTTGCACTGTCAAACCTTAAATCAGGTGTATCTCGCAATCCGGAATGAGTTATTGGGTGTAAAATATATGATTTTGGGGTGGAATGAGCTACTTTAGCCACTCAATCCCGATACGCCGGGTTTGCGCAAGCCGGATTTGCGAAATACCACCAGATCGATGGTCATTTCCTTATTTTAATTTCATTTTTACTACAAATAGTAAGTTTTAGTTTGATTATAATTCTTCATCCATTGGGTGCCCAATGCAAAAAGTGCTTAGAATAATTAGGAGAATAGCTTGGTGAAGCCAAATAGGATACTTACTATTTTCGGCTGAAAACCTTGCACCATCTATAAATAGTAAGTTTACTATTTATAGTAAGTTGCGAATTCTAGGAGTTTTAGTTATAATTTGATTCTGATTTCTCTCCCATTACTTAGTATCCCTATTTAAACGGTCGTGAACTCATTTAATTCATTCATCAATCAATTCTGAATTTTATAGAAATTATAAATAGTAAGTTTACTATTTATAGTAAGTTGCGAATTCTAGAAGTTTTAGTTATAGTTTGATTCTGATTTCTCTCCCCTTGCTTAGTATCCCTATTTAAAGGGTCGTGAACTCGATTAATTCATTCGTCAATCAATTTTGAATTTTATAGAATTTATTTTCTATATTTCTTATTCTTGTGGATTCGAGGAGCATTTGTGCAGAGTCCAGAGAAGTTCCGTGGATTCGGAACAGTTACCCCCCTGAGGAAGACGGTGCTCGACCTCACGTCCTTCCTTGCGTCACAATATGTTGAAATAGTAGGTGTGTGGGACTAAATTGTGGTGCTTGTATACCATTTCACCCTCCTTCCTTGATACCCCACAATGGAACTTGGATGCCCCAAAAGTCAAGTCAATTCAACCATTAGATGGGACCCATAGAGGGGTGTACACGAACCGAGCTAGCTCGATAAGCTCGCTTGACTCGACTCAAAAAAGCTCGATTCAACTCGGTTCGAAGCTGAGTTCGAGTCGAGTCGAGCTGATTTTTTAAGCTCAAAAATGAGTTCAAGCCGCGTGCGAGTAGGCCCCAGCTCGACTCGACTCGGATCAAATCCAGCTCGAATCGAACTAGGATCGAATTAATTCGATGACTCGATTACTTAGCCATTGATGTTGCTTACCGACTGTTTGATAAAATGACTCAACGAAATGTAGCTAGTGGCAAGGAAGGTTTGGCTGGTGGCAAGGTGGCAAGGAAGGTATGTACATGAAACAAATACCTTTTTTCTCTGTCTTTTTTTTTTTTTTTTTTTTTTTTTTTTGTTATGTTACTTAGAAGGTGTTTGAAAAAATACCTGTAAAACCATTGCCTCTATTTGTAAAACAGTGAGATTTTGAAGTTGCAGTTCAAGTGTTTGCGGAAATGCCTTAATGGCGAACTCGGCTCGATCTTGGCTTGAACTTGACCCGAACTGGCCCCAGCTACTGACTGAACCGAGCTGAGCTGACTAGTCAGGCTCGAGGACTGAGCTGAGCCGAGTTCAAACTGAGGTAAGCCACTGTTCGAGTCGAGTCAAGTTGAGGCTAGCTTGACTCGGTTCGATTCTATGTACACCCCTAGACCCATATGGATGTGGAGTTTTTGGGCAGTTATTCATTATTTTCAATTGGGTGGCCTTCATAACAATTTGATCAACCCTATTCTTGGGGCATTCCTTTTTCACGGTGGGCTTACCTTGTTAGAAAGGTTGGATTGTCATACAAATACAATAGGTCCACACAAATATCATAGTGGGCTTAAAACACAACTAATTGGACCTACAATTGGTGTATAAGATTTTTTAAAAATTTAATATTGTATGCGATTTCAACATTAACATAAGATGTGTAAATCGCATTTATACTTCCGTATCCGGTGACTTGTGGTAGGATTTGAGTAGGCCACCTTCCATAGCCCAAACAAAGCATGTTTAAAAGTTGTACGATGACTAGCCTCATATATCTTTGATAGTGAAACATGGCTCAATTAAATCCCACTACACCATCACCAAGGATATATGCCACTAGACAAAACCCACAATGGGAACTAAAATGAGTTGGTAAAATAGATGGTCCACTTTAGCTTGGATATGGCTCATGTTTGGACTCATACCCTAAAATGAGTGGGCGAAATGGATAGACCCAGTGGATATGGCACATACATCACGGTGGGCCCAACAGCATGGGGCTGCAGGCATTCCCCGTCCATTCTACATGGGCCAGGACAGGAACCGGCTTCGTCAATCATTTCAACAGAACTCAGTTTGATTCACTTGTGCATCCAAACGCAGCTCAAAGCCATCCTGTTGGATATCGTTTTGAAGCACTAGCTAGCAGGAAGAGCAGAGTAACAGCGTCCGTATTACATCCAGACCATTCATCACGTGGGCCCCACTGGGAAAATGCTCTGTCGCAAAAGATAGGCCAATATGCAGTCCATCCATCGGGTGGACCATCTAAAGAGTAGACCAGCCTAAATTTTGTTCCAGTGATGTGCTCACAACAGGTACGACCGATGAATCTCCACAGCATTCCCCCCAAAACAACATAAATTATAGACATTAGTACAAAATTCAAAATTTGTATTTTTTTCATACTCACTTCACAATCTCACCAACCTCCATTCCAGCCATTGTATCATACAAAGGCCTATTCAATGTCTCCGGCAGGTAGAATGCGAGCAAACCGCCGACAATTCCACACACCCCAAACACCATGAACGGCACTCCCCCTCCCAAAACCACCACCAATGGCGACAGGATTGCACCCATCTGCCCCGCCTGCGTTGCGCACCCCAGCGCTGCATTCCTGACAACCGTCGGGAATAGTTCTGCCGCGTAAATAAACAGCAAATTGTAAGTTCCGGCCATCCCGAATATACCCAAAATGCCGCACGCTGCTCTTACCGCCTTCAAAGAACCTGCACTTACAATCAAGCTTCCTGCAATGCAAAACACTCCACTAAACCACATTGTTCCAATTGTTAATGGCTTCCGCCCAAAAACATCCAACAGCCATGCGGTTAACGCGAATGCTGGCATTTCCGCCACCGCGTTGAGGGCAACGTTGATGTAGAGGTTTGTTCCAAGGTTAACAGCATTTAAGCTCAGACCATAGTACACAACCGATGTTAGGAAATTGATAATGACAATTAGGATTAGGCGACTCCGAGTAAGAGGTAATCGGACGACGTCAATTAGCGAGCTCGAGGTTGACACTTCATTAGTTGGATTGTCACACTTTTGTGAACTAGCATTGTCTAATGCGAGTGATACTCCATCAGGGAGGTGCGTCCCGTTGCGCTCAGCGATGGCGTGCATGACTTTCATGGCTTTAGAAACGTTACCGCGGATGAGGTACCACCGTGGCGATTCAGAGATGAAGGGGATTGCCATGATTAGGAAAAGGAGGGATGGGATGGATGCGATGATGTAGAGTTGCCGCCATGACTGGAAGACGTAGGCCATGGCTGCAAGTACTGCAATTCCGCCTGAGAAGAAGTAGAATGTAGACATACCAGCCACGCCTCGCTTGCTTGCGCCAATGGGCTCAGTGGCGAGGACGAATGCACATAGGCCGACGCCGCCAGTGCTGAGGCCAGTGAGGAAGCGGAGGAGCGTGTAGATCCAGTAGGTCGGTGAGATTGCAGTTAGGCACCCGAAAACAAGATTCATGGCAGAGACGATGGTTAGTGAACCTTTACGTCCGAGGAAGGAATCGGAAAGATGTCCAAACACGCCGGCACCTGTTACACGAAATAAATATAATTAATTTGATTTATATGTATTTTTTTTTCTTGTAAGCATTGCATGAACATTTCAGGCATACGTGGTTTGTATCGGCCGGTATTTAGTAAATTTTCGTGTAATCAAATGCAGCCGATATTTCATACCTTGACCGACCATTTTAATTATTATGATGGGTGAACTTGAAGGAAAGTTGGGCAGGATTGATTCTGGTTGCACCTGACCAGACCAATGTAGAGTATCTCCCGAGGTTTGGATGCCTGGCCTCCATTAATGAAGTAGAATAGGAAGCACTCCTCGTCAGGCTTAGATTGGCCAAGGCAATAGGAGCCTGAGCCTTAAAAATCTACCGTACGAGATGATATGATTTCCGGGTCAAAAAATACCAAGGTAGACGCTCTAGATAAGCTAGATAATAACCTCTCGAATTCTTGTTTGAGCCCAGTCAACCCAACCAGAAAAAGATCTTGCTTATAAATCAATCACCGAGCTGGATGGACCCGATTATACTTATAACTCGGTATGAAATTTTGTAAGATCCTAATGAATATGGAATTTCAACATGGTGGGAAACTCTTTGGATGATCCTAACCATCGGATGGAAGGATTTTTGGATCTTGGAGTGGATGTTGCCTGTATTTTGTTTAGTTCGATAGGTCTTTCGTAGGCTTTGGATCGGATGGTTATGATTATCTGATGTGAGAGAGCTTGGCCATTGGGAATCCGATCTGGCCCCACCGGGTAGAGACTGATGTCCTATTTTTATTGCCAAAATGGGTGTGCCCTATCACGTGTAAACCATCCGCTCATTGATTGGGAATTGTCCATTTATTTGAGCTAATGGCAGAGAACAGTGCAATAATTACGCTGATCCGACGATCCTAACCATCCGTAGCACTAAATGGACTCTTAAGATCATGCAAAGAAAAATAAGTCCAATGACCAACTTTGCATCATCCGTTTGAATTTCCCACCTTACATTGCTCACTACTCAAAAAGACACTTCGGTCAAATGCTGCTGACCATCTGATCTGATCTAGGGCCGGCCAAACAGTACTCTGTTATGAAAAGATGATAGCATTCAACTGACGGTATAATAAGATCCAAGCCATACATGTGTTAGCGTGAAAATACCGTCTAAGATATATATATATATATATATATATATATATATATATATATATATATATATTAGGATTGGTTTTTTAATGAAGGGGCATTTTCATAGTGGGTAGCTTGTGGGATGCAGGGCAAACTTAGGGTAGGTGGCCCGCAAGAGGCGGGTAGCTCGTGTGAGGTAGGTCTCATCCGGGTGGCTCGTGTGAAGTGGTACCCATGTGAAGTGGAGCTTATGATAGGGTTCGGCGGAGGTCCCAACTCATGCGACGTGGGATTGGGCCATTAGATAGAGGGATTAATTCACTGTATCCTATTAGTTTGAGCTTTTAGAGCAAGTAGTTAATTGTCATGTATCAAATTGATATTAGAGTGGGAAGTCTTATGTTCGAGACTCCTCACCGGCTCTAAGTAGCTATATCCTCTATATAATTTAACTCTCTTAACTAAGATATTAGGATTGGTTTTTCTTTGATTTCACTAGTTTTGTCTATATAGTCTATATAATCTAACTCTCTTAACTAAGATATTATGATTGGTTTTTCTTTGATTTCATTAGTTTTGATCATAGCCGTTTATCAGAGTTTTAAAAATCGAATAGATTATATGAGTTTTAATACAATGGATTGCTTGATCAGTGCCATTACTCTCAAAAAGTGCTCTACAACTTGAATGGTCTGGATAGCCATAGCGACTGCCACATGCGAAGAGTATGAGAATGCCATTAAAAGTTCTGTATGTTATCACGATATTGATGGGCCATCCAATAAATAATATACAAACATGGGTAAGAGCATCTCGTGGGGAAAATGGGATGAGGATCTGAAAAGGATATGCTCAGTGCTCTGAGAGCACTTATTGCGTTATAGTGCTCGTCGTTGTAATGGGACGTTTTGTCCAATCCATTGATCTAGACCTTTCACTAGAGCCATCAGACATTTCATGGGCTACCGTGAAAATATCAAAACGATCTGAAAAATGTTAACTGTTTGATCTTTGGCCTTAATATGGATGTTTAGATCATTTACAGGAAAATAAGTCCAATATACAATTTGATCCTCTCTTTGTTAGGGTCCATCACGGACTGGTTATGATCCTAAGGGATCACTTTTATTTGGAAATCATAGCCATACCATCAATGGCTTGGAAAAAGAATGGCAGTAGAAAATGAGGCCAAATGGACGATGGATTGGATCATCCAATCAGTGCAATGTTTGGATGATAACATACGAAATGTGTTTTTTTTTACTTAATGGACAGTTCAGATCAGTCGATTAGACTGTCCAAGCGTACGGATGTAAGTAGGGGCACTGTAACTAACAATGTTCTGAGAGCAGTGGAGCATCTCTCATAAAAAATTAAAAAATTAAAAAATAATAATAATAATAATAATAACAGAAAGAAAGACGATAAGCATCACGCAAACGAAGAAACTTCCAAAAGAGCTGTTAGAGAAGTTGACTTTAAGAAACTCTAGAAAACAGAAACATGGTTTGTGCTAACATCCGTTCACATGGTTGATATTTTGATTGGACGGTTAGAATTGTTCAGTTAGTGTGGTCTTTATAGTTATACCCATCCAGAATAAAGTCCACTGGATGAATGGTTTGGATTCGCTGATCGTGTAGCCATGTGTGATATCGCGACTCGTAAGAGGAAAACTTTGACACTCTGAAGTGTGTGGCGGATGATACGCAGGCACTTGTAAATTGCCTAGAAATTCCATGCATGGGATACAGGTAATCATATCCAAATTTCGGGTCCCACTTTCAACATATCGCGACCAAAAAATTACGGTTACTTGATTATCCGACGATCGGAGGACAGGGATTTGACGGCTAAAAATGAAACTTATCCAATGGTTCTCTTTCAACAAATAATTAAGTGTCCACCAATCAGAGGTTTGGATTATTAATCCAATCAGAGTTTTACAATTTAGCCGGTTTAATTTGAGTTGATATATTCCACGTGTACAATTACTAAGTGCATGAGTGTCGAGAATGATAGTCTGCAAGAGTATCAAAAAACCAACCCTGACTGGACTGCTCAGATTATTCAGCAAGTGGTATTTTATTTATTTATTTTTATTTTTTCTTTAATCCAATGTGGGACCGGTACGGTTTTGGACTATGGTCCACCACAAACGTGGCCCACGATTTATATTCTAGACCAACATGCATGTAGGCCACGTGTACAGTGGATGGGTTGCCTCGTTTTAATAAACGCGGATTTGATGAGGTCATATGCCGACTTCGGTGAGGCCGTGATCGTGGGCCCACCTTGATGTATGTGTTGTATGTCCACGTACGCCGTCCATCCGTTTTGGCATAAGCAAATATGAAGCAGACAAAAATTTCAGGGTGTCTACATCACAAGAAATAGTCAAGATTGAATGCCCACCGTTGAAAAATTCCTAAGGCTTACTATAATGTTTATTTGCCGTTGATAAGGTCACACTGCTGTTTTAACTGTAGGCATTCAATTACTACTATTTCTTGTGGTATGTTCCAACTGAGATTTAAATCCGCATCATTTTTAACCCAAGACCTAAAATGAATTACAAAAACGGATGGACGGCGTGGATATACAACACATACATTAAGGTGGGCTCTAGGACCACGTCCTCACCTAAGTCGGTGTTTCCCGGCTGCACTGAATCCGGGTTCGATTTAATAATAGCCCTTGAAACGACCGTCGTCAGAAGATACCGCGAATAGTTCGTGAGAAAAAATGACTGTTTTGCCCTTACATGCAATTTGCAGACTCACGTTGAATTTTTAGAGCTGAAGATTCGGGAGCGGATTAGGTGCAGCCCCACCCGCACCCAATAGGGTACGGCTGTTACCGTGGAGCACAACTTGATGTATGTATCCATCATCCACGCCGTCCATCCATTTTGATAGATAATTTTAGGTCATGAGCCAAAACTTAAAGCGGATCCAAATATCAAGTATACGAAACGGTGGTGATTGACCGCTCCACCGTTAAAAACTTCCTAGGAAAAAATATCAACTCGATCCAAAAAATTTGTGGCCCACAAGAAGTTTTTAATGGTCAATCACCACTGTTTCCTATAGAATGGTGCACCTAAATTTGGATATAGTTTATTTTTGGTCTAATGCCATAAAATAATCTATCAAAACTAATGGACGGCGTGGATATAGAATATATACAGTAAGGTGAGAGCGAAAATTTAGCTTGGCGACACTGATCCGAACCTTTGATGTGATGGGCCATATAGTTTATATGGTGCGCTGGAATCTCCCAGATTCAAATATACCAACACTTGGAATCAATTGAATCTGAACCATTGATATTCTCTTAAATATTAGCTGCATATTTGTAGGATATGAATCAATCCAGGAGATTTAGGTTACAAAACCTATCAACGATGGGGCCATCATATCAACGGCTTGGATGACCCTAAACCTTTGCAAAACGTAGTGCTCCATGAACATAAAAGAAGAAGATGATGAAAAACAACTCACCGACCATGCAGCCGGCGAAGAAAGCCGACTGAGCCAAGCCGACCTTATACTTCTCACCGCACACGAGCCCCCACTCAGCCACCGTCGAAACGCCTGGCCCACCTATCCACTCCCACGTCCCGGGTTTCAAATCGCAGACCGTCCGTGGCGTCACCACGCCACCGCAGCCTGGCCCACCACCCGGAGCCGTACACCTCCAAGCCGGCTCGCGATCGGCGAAGATCATGACCATTGTATGGAAAGCCTCGAGCGCCCATGCCAAGCTGGTGAGAACGAAATGCCTCATTTGCCAGTGCCCGAAATCCCCCAAGAATCTCTGTAGCATCTCGTCGATCCCGATCTTCTCCCCATCATCGGATTTCTTCGTTAGGAGGGCCGACGAGAGAACCGAGATAGCAGAATCCGGTTCCACCGCCATTATCTTTCCCTAATTCCTTTGGGAAATCTTTCCCTACTTCCTTTGGGAAGGATATACATTGAATTGAACCGCTTTTAAAGGGAGGGAGATTTGTTTTATTTGGCATATAACACTGCACTCGTGACAATCGTGTTGGAGGTCGGAAGTGGGTACGGTCGACTTGGAAACGGATTGGCTACTCGCCTGCCACCAGCTAATGGCTGTGGTGGTCGGTGCTCTGTGGACCCCACCATGATGTATGTGTTTCATCCATGCCGTCCATCTATTTTTATAGATTATTTTATGGTATTAGACCAAAAATTTGATACATAGCAATCTCAATCGGACCACATTACAGGAAACAGTGTTGAATGAACGTCGACCATTAAAAAAATTTTGGGGGCCATAAATGTTTTTGGACCAAGCTGATCTTTGTTTTTACTCTTCATCTGGGTCTGTATGACCTAATCAACAGATTGGATGTCAAATAAACAATACAGTGGGCCTTACGAGGTTTTAATGGTGGATATCCAATCAGTATTGTTTTCCTGTGGTGTGGTCCACTTGAGATTTATATCCCTCTCATTTTTGGGTTCAAGCCCTAAAATTATCTGTAAAAATGGATGAACAGAATGGATGAAACACTTGTTGTAGTCGTTCACTTGTTGTAGTCGTGCTTCATTCTCGTTGAATCTAGGTAAACTGGCAGCTTCCTCATGTGCAATTGGTAACAGTGCATTGTTGGTTCTAAAAACCACTTTGCCTCCATTGTACCTGGTAATTAAGGGTCACAAACTTTGATGTTGCCACTTTACCGCCATTGAACCTGGTAATTAAGGGTCACAAACTTTGATTTTGTCTCCTGTAAGGTGATTAAAATATCCCCGGTCAATGATTACTGCCTATCATAGTTAATGTCTTTAGGATTGAAGACCTTCGAGAGGGTTTTCTCTTTGCAATTCTCAATAGTGGCACCAAATGCCTCCTCTTGAATCCTGTTTAAGTGGTATATCTCGCATAGTCCAAACTCAACAATTTGATCTTCTTGGTTATTGCTAGAGTTGCTTGGACTTCCTGAACTTCTTCACTTTTGCTCTAATAACTCAATGTAGTCACCAAATTTCCTTCATTCGGTTATTTCTTTTGTAGTCTATAGTCACGAGCAAAGTGACCCATCTTGTCATAATTATAGTACTCATGTTTCATCCTAAACTCTTTTGTTATCAATTATGTTGATGTCAAAATCCGGACCACCCTCCACTCGGTGTGGCGAACCTCCAAGGAACCCTGGTCTTACACAGAGAGTTAGCAAAGGAAGACCCTAGCTAAGCCGAAGGACCCTCCAATGCCTAAGTCAGGTCAAGGGAATCTGGGTCTAAGTTGATAGTAGAGACAGGGTGTGAGATCTTACGTACTTGTAGTAATGGAGTCCCACCGTATTTATACTTGTCTATCGGACGGTCTGGATCCGTTAATCTCAGCACGATTCACTCAATTAGTAGGATACTATGATCGTGAAGATATTATCCGTAATCCGTGGATCGTGTAGCTTATCGTGCGTATCTGCGGACAAGACAATCGGTCATGTCCGTTTAAGGTAGTTTTTCAGTTTAGCACATGGAACATCCACGCCTAGCCTCTGCCTCGGCTCGGGATCTCAGGCTAAGGAGGCCCTGACTCCGAGTCCCAGACCTGGACTAGTATACGTAGGACAACATCCAGAGACGAGGACGGGCTTCGGTCTAAGCTCATGAGGGAATCGACACCACTCGTCTGACAGGTATTCTAGAAGTCTCCCCTTTGAGCTCCGAGGTGGGCGGCGGACTTAACCTGTCGAGTTGAGTTTCCCCGCAACAGGCGACACAGATGTGGGCGGTTGAACGATTCGTCTCAGGTCGAACAATAGTGGGACAGCCCGAATTAAGTCTTGCAAGTAAGTTTCGATCTGAACTTCACGCTGACTACCCCAGCCTCAGATTATCCTGAACCGATAGCCTCAGAGTAAGAACACAACTGGGGCCGAGCCGAGAATCATTTTTCCCTTCGGTCCTTTTCACCATTCCAGATAACCTCTCAGGTATTCGATCGTATTAAGATGGTGTCAGTCCTCGGAATTGAAGGGGCTCGGATCTACCCATAACAGAAGGCCCCAACTCTCCAAGTTCGGACACGGACTTGGAGAGTAAACATATACGGAAGATCAACAGTTTCCCCTGTCATATCTTCCATGCGTGCGGTTGCAATTATGATTTCTACGTCTGAAGAGATACATCCTCGGAGTTGCTTGTCCACGGGCTAACCTCCAGCGGACGCGTGACGATGGTTAAGATCTCGAATCGTTGCTGAACCTATGGCTGACCGCCACATATGCTATGGGAGACGTTCGAGCAACGATTCCCCTACTCGAGCGCCGCTTCCACTACCCCGAGCTTGTAACCCGATGCCAGAAGCAAGTGACTTGGTAGAGCTTAAGCTAATGACCTACAACCACGTGTGTTTCGAAGTTGGCTCGTGACGATTCGGCTGCGGCCATCAAGCCTTACCATTAATGCGAAGATCCTTCCCATGCTATATAACCCCAGTGTTTTTGGGAACGCTCTTCATTTATGCGTTTTGAATTCATGTGACTACTGGTTCCCTAAGGAGGCGATTTCCGGGGAAGGCGATTCCGACCGAATTTGAATTTTTCAGCCAGGCAATTCCGACTGATCAGGGGTTTCTGACGAAGGCGATTCCTAGTGGGCGTCCGGTGAGTCCTCCCCCTTTCTCTAGCGTCACTTCTTTTTTCCTTTACCCTTACGGGATGTCGGCTGATTTAGACATGGTTTGAGAAGATTACAATCTGGATGATGACTTCGGGCCTGGGAGATTGGATGATAGGAGAAGGGCATCCAAAGGCCCCTTAGAAGTTGTACCTCTCTTTCCCCAGCCAAGAAGGGGCAAAGAAGCGAGGGCTCGGGCACGCCGCACAGGCAAAGAGAAGACCGCCCGAACCCCCCAAGACTCTGTGGCGGGCGGTGCCGAGATGCCTGTGAGTGGACAGGCCTCGGAGGTCATCCCGGGAGGCTCTATGCTAGCAGAGTCCCAGATGGGATGGATCCGGTCGGAGTTCGAGATCCCGGACTCCGTGCAGATAAGGGCGCCAGAGCCCCTCGAATCGTCGGGGCTCCTACTGACGGGGAAGTCACAATTTTTCTTTGCGCTCTGCAATACGAACTCCGACTCCCTATACATCCCTTCGTCCGAGCCCTGACGGCCTACTTGGGACTTACTCCTGGCTAATTTACCCCCAATGCTTAGAGGGTTTTGATCTCTTCTTACATCATCTGGCATCAAGTTGGGAACCCAGAGCTGACACTAGAGGAGCTGATAAGCTTGTACTTAATTAAGCATGACAACCATGCATGAGCCATGGTATTACTTCATGACTCGCAGTAGTAAAGGGTTGAGGCTTATGAATCTTCTGTCCTCTAACAAGGATTGGAAGAACAAATGGTTCTGGGCTTCAGGCGAATGGGAGGCACCGACAGCAGAGTTCGAGGACTTGATGACTCGGGTCCCCACTCGGTTTACTACACCAGGTCGGACCTCGCACATTTTTTTCTTTATATCCTTTTCCCTTCTGTTGTAGTTGGACTGAAGTTTTCCTTTTATTTTCGTAGATTTTTCGAGAGGTTTGCCTCTCCTTACCTCGGACCAGAAAAATCAGGTCGCCAAGGCCAAGGCGCGATCGGGAAACCTTCGCTCCTGGTCGGATCTGATCTCAGCTGCCAACCTTCATTGGTCCAGACTTTGCAAGTCTAAGCTCCTCCCCACTTCCTTCAGTAAGTTTGTCCTTCGTTCCTTACTTTGAAAGGACTAGATCTATTAACTTGGTTATTGATTCATTACTTCATACGCAGGCATGGCCGAGGCTTCTGGGTCCCGGAGGAGGAAGGCCACCCCGACAGTCGATGAGATGTTGAAGGCCGAAACCCTAAAAAAGACTACTGTTCAGAGGAGGCCGGTGGCTCATCATGGCGAGGGCCCTTCAGACCCAATTTCTATCGCTGCAGCTCCAGCTGCGGCTTCAATTTCTGTTGCTACAGCTTCGACTACAGCGCCTGTTGCGGCTAAGGTCGCTGTTGTCAATGCTCAGGCTCCAACCCTTCCTCCCATTGCCGCCTCTCATGTTGTTGAAGCACCTCTCGCAGCCCCCGAGCCCTGCATAGCCGTCCCATCCTCATCTGAATAGGAGGAGGCCGTTTGGATGGTTGACACAATGCTCTCCCCTCTTGAAGTTGGGAATGATCTCAGGGCTAAGGCTCAGGCCTCAGTAGGCAGCAGAATTGGGGCCGGGGAAGCAGCAGGGTCGACTCAGGTGGGAACAAGCGGAGAGAGGTTCCAACCGGGCTATCATATGTCCTGCTTGGTCCGCTGGGCTTCCAAGCATGCCCCCGAGGAGGAGATAACCAACCTTCTCACCAAATCGGACGAGTCTTTCATCAACGACATAGCATTCATCTTTTACCGGGTACTTCTATTAACTTTTCTTGCGTCCATTCTGTCTCGAGGCTCCTTCTGACTCGGGAGAGATTGAGGGAGCTTGCGAAGAAAGACGCCGAGGTGAAAACCCTCAGGGGCGAGGTTGGGACCTTACGAGATGAGGACACATTCCTCCAGATGGAGCAGGCTGAACTGCATCGGTAACTTGATGACGGAAAAGCCTGTGAGCTCCAGCTGAAGGGGGTCATGGGCGATCTCGAGGCCAGATGCGGTGCGGTGCGGCTGCAACTGAGCTATCTCAAGCCAGGGGTCATGCAGATTCGCTTGCCAAAGAGAACGCCCGATTGGTAAATGTGTTGGAGCAGACCAGAGCCGAGGTGACGGAAGAGTTGCACAGAGCGATCTCCCAGGTGAAGGAGGCCTAACGAGCTGAAGATGAGGCCTCCCTAGCCTTAGCGGTGGCTGCCGCAGTAGATACCTTCAAGGCTTCAGAGGAGAGGGCCGCCAAAGCTACCAAGTTTTACAACTATGACTTCGACGCTTGCATTGATGCGGTACAAGATCTGTATCCAGACCTCAACTTGGAGCCTCTACTACCTGAAGACACTGGGGAGAAACCCTCTGGAGATGCTCACCTGGATCAGGCTCGTGCCTCATAAGCTTCTCCTCCTTCGACTGAATAGTTTCCAACATTTCTCTTTTTATGACTTTTTTTGAACTTGTCTTTTGGTAAATGATCTGGTGGATGATATTTTTTTACCCTCTGGAGAGGGCATGTGGATAATAATTTTTTATACGTTAATCCGTAGTTGATTTTTGGATGGTGATTATTAATTGTTGATTGTCGAACTGATTTATTGACAGGTTAGTTCATTTCAGGGCATAGCTGAGCCGACTCCTTGACGAGTCAACTCATTTCAATGTCATTTTGTAGAACTCTACGGTATTGCAATTGTTAGGACTTAACCCCTAGGGGATTGATTCCTCCCACGATTGGCGAGCCACGTTTAGTAAACTCGTTGGTCGGATGACGAACCGACATCTCTGTCAGGGAGTCGGGTCGTCTATGGGCTTTTCCCCGAACATGAGGGGATGCCTTGTAGAACTTTTCGTGGGTAACGTACTAACCCGTTCTTTAAGGGATCAGTTCGTTGAGTCGGCCACTGCTTATGAGAGGCAACCTATTTGTAGTAGATAATTCGCTCATGTAGATATGAAGAAATACGAATTTTATTGGGAGCCTTAAAGGATAGTCGCTCAAAGGCGTACACTTATTGGGGGTCCTCAACGGCCATTACATTAAGGGTAGTAGACTTTTAGCTTGGCGTTCCAGGGGTGGGGGAGCTAACGACCCTTGAGATCTTCTAAGTGGTAGGAGCCGGGTTTGGTCGATCGGACCACACAGTAAGGCCCTTCCAAGTTAGGCCAGAGTGCCCCATTCCCCGGCTCTGCGGTGTTCTAGAAGACTCGACGAAGGACTAAGTCCCCTGTACGGAACCACCTGGCTTGACCTTAGAATTGTAAAATCATGTCACTTGTTGATGTTGAGCAGCGACGCAGAGTCTAGAGATGTCTCTGGCTTCTTTAAGTAGGTTCAGGTTGGCTACAATTTGCTCGGTGTTTTAATTCTCTTGATAATTTCTGACCCGAGCTGTAGGGAGGTCAATATCAACTGACACCATTGCTTCCGAGTCGTAAGAAAGCGAGAACGGGGTCTCCCTAGTGGATGACTGAGTTGTAGTCCTGCAAGTCCAGAGGATGAATGGGAGTTTCTCGACCCATTTACATTTCTCTTTCTCCAATTTTGTCTTGAGATGGTGCTTAATGACTTTGTTAACTGCCTCCACCTGTCCATTGGATTGCGGGTACCGAGGCGAAGAATACGTGTTCGAGATGCCGAGCCCTTGACACATACTTCGAAACTTGTTGTTATCAAACTGTCTGCCATTATCAAACACGATAGTGCGTGGAATCCCGAATCGGCAAATGATGTTCTTCTAGACAAAATCGATCTCCTTCTGCTTTGTGATTTTCGCAACCGGCTCAGCCTCGACCCACTTGGTGAAGTAGTCAACTGCGACAATAACGAATTTGACCTGCCCTTTCCCGGTGGGCAGAGGTCCGATGATATTAATCCACCATTGGGCGAATAGCCACGGGCCACTCATGGGAGTCATTTCTTCCACAGGTTGCCTCGACACATTCGCATATCATTAACACTTGTCGCACCTTTGAACGTAGTTTTTCGAGTCTTCCCTGATGGTCGACTAGAAATATCCTTAGCGGAATATTTTTAAGGCCAGGGCCCAACCCCAGAATAGCTCCCACAAATGCCTTCATGAATCTCCCGAATCACGTAATCTGCTTCATCGAGTCGGAGACACCTGAGATAGGGCTGTGAATGCCCTTTTTTGTACAATATCTCGTCCAGGACTACGTACCGTGCTGCTCTGACTCTCAGGCGCCTGACTTCTAACGTATCTTAAGAAACATCACCAGATGTGAGGTAGCTATAAATTGGATCCATTCAGCTCGGAGTATCATCTACTGGATTGATCATTTTCTTCTTTGTCTGGTCGATGCTCGGATGCTCTATGTATTCCACGGAAATAATTCGCGGGATCTTCCCTTCCTTAGCCGAGGCTAGCTTTGCCAGGGCGTCGGCTTAGGAATTTTCTGCTTTAGGAATCTGATGGATAATGCAGCTCCAAAAATCTTTTTATCAGTTTTCTTACTTCGGCTAGGTAGGTAACCATCCTACTCTCCTTGGCCTCGTATTCGGTGGAGATATGGTTTGTTACTAATTGGGAATTACTTTGTACCTGGAGAGACTGGACTCCCAGACTAGCTGTCAGCCTGAGTCCGGCCAGTAGAGCCTCATATTCTGCCTCATTGTTGGAGGCCTTGAAACCGAGTCTGATTGCATACTGAATGGATGAGGAATCAGGTGCGACCAGGACAATTTCTGCTCCAGCATGCTTGACATTGGACGACCCATCTACATAAAGAGTCCATCCTTGTTCTGATACCACCTCTTGATCACTTGGAGGAACAGGCGAAGGAGCCGTCTCGACTTCGGCATCGATTCCTTCTTCATTCGGGGTGGTGAATTCTATAATGAAGTCGGCCACGGCTTGGCCCTTAATGGCTGTCTTTTGTCAAAACTGGATATCGAACTCTCCGAGTTCAATGACCCACTTAGTTAGCCCACCCTACACTTCGGGCCTCTAGAGGACTTGTTTAAGGGGAGAGTCGGTCAAGACGATGACAGAATGAGCCTGAAAGTACGGATGTAACCTTCGAGCTGAGACAACGAGACAGATCGCTAACTTCTCCAGAGCCGGATATCTCGTCTCGGCGGACACCATGGCCTTACTCACATAATATACAGGATGCTGCTTGCCCCCCACCTCTCTAATCAGGGCTAAGTTGACAGTTGAGGCCGAGACCGCAAGATATAAGAACAGGGGGGCTCGCCTTCTTCGGGCTTAAATATTAGGGGTGGCGAACTTAAATACTGTTTTAGTTGCTGAAAAGTCTGTTCGCATTCCGACGTCTATTCTTCCTTCTTATGACCCTTCAACTGCTGAAAGAAGGGGAAGCATTTGTCCGTGGCTTTGGATATGAATCGTCCGAGCGCTGCTACTCGTCCGGTGAGACATT